>JAXQQM020085650.1:0-282059 GCA_034641835.2 Pinus albicaulis
AATTTTCAATTTCAATAATAACTTGTCAATGGTCAACAATTTCGAGTTTCAATAATAAATTTCTTATCTACTTTCCATGTAGTAGATAGTAGCTCCCAAAGTTATCTTATCTAGCAATGAACCTTTATGCTTATCTCTAAGGTGTCTCTAAATGTCTCACCTAAAATCCTTTAATTATCTTTACCATAAAAACCTTTATGCTTATCTCTAAGGTGTCTCTAAATGTCTCACCTAAAATCCTTTAATTATCTTTACCATAAAAACTTACATTTTACTTATTTAAACAACATCCAAATAAATAAATAAAAAAGATGAATATCCTAGCATCATTCACTTGAGCTACATAACCACATCTTGTATTTTAAAATATCCTTCTATAATGCAGGTGTATAGTATCAAAGCAATTGACACAAAAATTATTAAATTCTTGGACTTTGTAAAACCTTTCCTTATTAACCTCAATCCCAAAACCATCTCTTAGACAAGAGTTGAACTGAAAAGTGTCCATCATTACTTTTATTTTACACAATAATATAACATTAATTTAAAAAATATGTTGTATCTTTCTTTTCTTAATGCATGTCTAATTAAGGATACAAATCCCATAGCCTCACATGTAGTAAATAATGAAACCCAAATTTATCTTATCTAGCAATGAACCTTTATGCCTATGCCTATCTCTAGAGTGTCTCTAAATGTCTCACCTAAAATCCTTTAATTATCTTTGCCATAAAAAGTTACATTTTACTTATTTAAACAACATCCAAATAAAAAGAAGAAAATGAATATCCTAGCATCATTCACTTGAGCTATATAACCACACCTTGTATTTTACAATGTCCTTCTATAATATAAGTGTATAGTATCAAAGAAAATGACACAAAAATGATTAAATTCTTGGACTTTGTAAATCCTTTCCATGTTAACCTCAATCCCAAAACCATCTCTTCAATTGAAAGGTGTCCATCATCGTTTTTATTTTACACAATAATATAACATTAATTTAAAAAATATGTTGTCTTTTCATTAAATACGTCTAATTAGAAATACAAATCTCATAACTTCACATGCATTAAATCTCATAACTTCACATGCACTCATCATATACCAGATAACCTTTTACAAACAATAGTTAAGCTTTTCCTCTATGATGCTATACTTATAGAGAACTTGTTTCAATTTCACCTCCACATTTACAATTAATAGATTTTCACAACACCCTTTGCATGTTAGACAGGTATGTTAATTCTTTTGTATATAAATTTAAATGAATGTGATAAATATATAATGTTAAAAGAAATATAAATATTATGAAAAATGAAAAAGGTAAGGGAGAGTTTTATAATTACAAATCTTTTGAAGACTAATTCCATATTCAGTGGCGAGAAGAGGGATCGGTAAGGGGAAAAACTGTGTTGTAATGATTAATGGAATTATCAAATGGAAAAAAAATTATTGGAACCGTGAATAATGAGATTGTTAAATTAAATGGAATATTTTATGAAGGAATATTTCACGTGGACAGAATCAAGGAATGAAAAAAATATATATATTAAATAAAAAATGTATATAAGTGAAATGTTGGAGATTTCATTCAATTTGGAGGAGAAAGCAATCTAAATCTTTAAAAAAAATTATTAAATGATTATGATCAATAAATGAAAAAAATATATTTAACAATAAAATATTGGATATTTTATCCAATTTTAAGAAAAAGCAACCCAAGTCTTAAAAAAAAACTTATTAGATGATTATAAACATATCGAGAGGTAAGCCTCAAATCTCTAAAAGAACAAATCATTAAATTGTAAATACGGGATTTGTGAATTTAAATACATTTACAAATTAATAATAATGTAAAATTTGAAGATATATCTTTCACTTCAAAGTTAAAAAGGTATGTTGAGGTGATCAGCGTGATTTCTAAATGGAAAAGATGTGTTAAACCGTGAACACTGGGATTGCGGGATTGCTAAATTACGTAGAAACTATATCGCGTCTTGAACAAGAAACACACAGATGGTGAGCGGTAAAATGGCGCAAGATTTTATCCGATGTTGACTGGAAGGATCGTCAACAAAAAATTTTGATCGTAAAAGTCTGAACAAAACATATTAAACTTCAAAAAAAACCAATACGGAAAGGTGACTCCAACGAAAAAAACAAAACATAACATTAATTTTAGTTTCACTGGAGTGGCGGGAGAACCGCAGTTTTCGTTGGACACATGAAACGAAACGCACCATGTGAGAGTTAATATTAATATAAATATTTTATTAATTAATTAATGACAGCTCACCTCTGGATTCCCTCCATTGTGAACATTGTTTATAGAGTTGTTATAATCGTGACAACTCATTGCCAGATTCCCAGGATGATAAATTAAGTGGTTGTCACAATCATAATCATGACAATTCATGCCCACATTTCATATCATATGCTCTTGTCGAGTCATTAACCATGTTATCGTAACATTATATTAACACTCTACTTACTTTATGCAAGTTGGATGGTGTTAGGATAGGAATTTGATTCAAATGTCTTTTTCGTTTAGACTTTCATTTTATTTTATTGGAAACTTTTATCATTGGTTGTTATTTTATGATTTAAATGATGTAATGAACTATTTTACATATTTGGAATTTTTACAATATTTTATTAATTTTGCTAACTTCAAGAGATTTCACTCTTCACTCTCTAGGCTTTACCATATATCATGTCATTCACCGGCCAAGGATTCTTAGGATCGACTAAGGGCACACACCTCTAGGATTTACCGTATATGGCACTTCTGACAGTTGTTTCCATCGCTGGTATGGCCCAACCTTCGCAACAATGTTATGCCAAGTGTCAAAATAGCGACGACTATGGTGCCACTTCCCATAGTTGTTGCGATTGCTGATATGGCCCAACCGTCACAACAATTTTATTCCAGTTTTCAGAATAACAATGAATGTTGTGGCACTTCCAACTATTGTTTCCATCACTGCAAAAGTAATAGATCCAGACGTGCGATGACATGTGCGACAATAGGTCGTCGGTATTGCGATACATTCTGGGAAGGAATCAGTGTTGTAATACCGACGTCTCCACATGATGTTGGAATAGCGACAATAAACATCGTGATTCAAAGATTGACTAAATGAAGACACGTGTCATGTCTAGTGTCACTCTATCGACATTTATTAGAAGTGTTGCATATGCGTCAGTACAGGAAGCGACGTTTTTCCCAACCTCAATTGCCGCTCTTGGGATGCCTATGTGTCACAATAAAGACATTTTTGTCATCGAAAATTGGTCCAAATATGCTACTATACATGGAGCTCATGAAAAGGTTACAACAGTGTATAGGTACAGATAGTGGTACAGGTACATGTACATATATAAGTATAGGTACAAGTACAAGTAAAAGTAGTGTTACAGGTACAGGTACATGTGTAGGTGTAGGTGCACAGGATGTGGACTATTGTCTCACAGCATATGGCTTAATCAGATTTAGGGACAAGATATATGTTCCAGATGACAGTGAGCTCAAGAAGCTTATCTTGATAGAGTTTCATGTGAAATTGTATTTAGGTCACCCAAGATATCAAAATACATTGACAGTGGTGAAGAAATTCTACTATTGGGCGAACTTGAATAAATAAGTGGCAGATTTTTTGGCGAGATGCTTAGATTGTCAACAGGTAAAGGAAGAGTGTGAGCATCTAGATGGTTTACTGCAACCGATCTCGATTCCAGGGTGGAAATGGGAGGTCATTTCCATGGAATTCATCACAGGTTTTCCAAGGACATCTAGATAGCATGATTTGATTATGGTTGTGATTGACAGATTGACTAAGGTAGCACACTTCATTATAGTGAAAACTATGTATTCAACTAGTGATGTGGCACAAATGTTCATCATAGATGTGGTCATATTTCATAGTGTTCTAAAGAAGATTGTGTCAGATAGGGGTGCAAATTTCACTTCCAAGTTTTGGAAGGAGTTGTTTGCAGGTTTACGTACAAAGTTGGCCTTTAATACAACCTATCATCCGCAGACTGATGGACAGATAGAGAGGGTAAACATGATATTGGAGGACATTTTGAGGATGTATGTGATGCATCGACAATGAAATTGGGGAGAGTATCTTCCATTGGTAGATTTTTCTTACAACAATGGGTGTCAAGATTCACTAAGGATGAGTTTGTTTGAGGAATTGTATGGGAAAAGTTGTAATACTCCTATTAGTTGGAGTGATTTAGTTAACAGGGTATTGATAGGACCAGATATGCTGGAAAATATGGAACAAGAAATGCAGGATCAAGAAGAATCTAAAGGAAACACAAGATAGGCAGAAAACTTACACAAATTGGAATAGGTTGTATAAGGAGTTTCAGGTGGGGGAACAAGTGTACTTGGGCATCAATTCCAAGAAAATCTCCTTGAGGATTGGATCATGTGCCAAGCAGGAATCTAGGTTTTTGGACCTTTCAATATTCTTGAAAGGATTGGAATAGTAGCCTATCAACTTGCACTGCTCCGACAGTGAAATCCCATGATGTTTCCCATGTTTAATTTCTTAAGAAGTATGTTAAAGATGTTTACCATTTGATTGATTGGTCTGTATTTTAGGTGGAGCCAAAAGGAGAATTCCAGCTGGAACTACAGTGCATTTTGTAGAAAAATATGCTCATTCTCTGGAACCGAGCAATCGAGAAAGTTAAGTTGCATTGGAAGCACTTTGGGCACGATGAAGCTACATGAGAGATGGCGGATCAGATGCGAGCTATGTATCCTTGTCTATTCGGTGGTTGAGTGAATGTTTTGGTATAAGTCTTTGGTATGTGTTTTTGGTACATGATTTGGTATGATATTTTGGTATATGTACATATGTAAATGGATGTAAATACCACCATGAGCTATGGTATAAAGCTCCAATAAGTAGTATTGTGTCATGTCATGGTTGTCATGTTGTTATTTTTTCATGTTGATTTGCTTCTCAACAGGTTGATCATTGTAAATACTGCAACGAGATAAGTTATAAAGCTCCATGGGAAATATATTTTTCTTTCAACAGTCTTGTTGGTTGTAGGTGTTGTTGAACACCGAGGACTGTGTTCCCACAAGGGGGAGGGTTCTGTAACAGTCCTCGTCAAAATCCATGTAATAAATTTAATAAAGGAAAAATAATAACCATGGTCACGGGACACACATTCCAAGCTTAATGTTGGGAAAAACATCCTAGTGTGGGTGTACATATGGTTTATTATGGCTGTGGAAATTGGAAAAGGAAATGGAAAATGTAGAGTGACATTTATTGGCATTTTATTTATGAAAATAATGGAAATTAGGAGAAAAAGAAGGTGAAAGGTCATAGGTTGCATGCGAGGAGGAAAATGAAAGAAAATAATGGAAATTTGAAGAAATTAGAGACCTCATTAATAAAAAGGCTTCTTAGGATTAGTTGGTACCTTTTGTCAGTTGATCCAGGAGGATATCAGTTTCCACCCTCCTATTCCACTTGGACCCCCACCATTTTTTCTTTCAGTTTTTAGATTCCTTAATGCTAGCACAATTTACTATTTTTGGCAGTTTTTCAGGTCCTAAACTTCCAGAGCTGTTTTGAGGCCCTAAACAACGTTTTTTTTTAAATGGTAAAATGTGAGTTGTTAAATAACATCTGTAGTCAAAAGTTGTAGTCCTCATATAGATATTTATAATGAGGTATTGTGCGTAGAAAACAAATATTATATTCCTAAGTTACAACCCCGAGAAGTTCATGGACCAATTTACCCCAACAGGGCCCACAATTTTGGCGATTCATCTCCTAGGGTTAGGTTTTTGGATGTTTGTGGTTTTCCATTATTTCTATATGATAAATAGGAATTTGAGCCTCATTGACACATAGTTCAGAGGCATGTAGCCTCCAGATCTCTTCTCAGAGATAAGATACCATCACTCGAGCTAGTTTATTTAAATTTTTTTTGTAAGCATATTTCAATTCTTTGATATTAATGAAATGAAGTGTTATTTCTGTTGCATCTCTGTATTTATGGTTATATATGTATTCTATTGCATTCCTGTCTAAGTTCAAATCAGTGGTATCAGAGTGGCCTTCTATTTCTTTGTTTTTATTTGCATGTACCCAATGAGGTCAGGCTATAAGGAGTTAGGGCCCGAACTTGTTAACCCTTGGAAACAACAACCTCGCAAACCCTGACGGACTTCCCATGGAGGAATAAAAGAAAGATGAGGGAGAAGGATATCCTTTCAAAATATTGCTTGAAGAAGCCCTCGAGTGACAGAGGAATGCGATGATGGACAACTTTTCCTAGATCCTTCGGCGGATGCCCACATGCGACACATCTTCGCTCGACATTCACTCTCGAGGCACTACTCCCTTCAAGGTACAAGTTAACTTTTACATTCCCATATTTGAAGGCTAGATAGATGCAGCTGCCATAGATGGATGGTTAAATTTGTTGGAAGGATAGTTTTTAGTTCATGATTCTCCCAATAGGGAAAATATTACTTTTGTGCACCTCAAAGTCACCCCCCATGTCAACAGATGGTGTGAAATCTACTACAAACAAAGGGATGAGAGAGAACCCGCACCGTTTTCGGTTGAACCCTCTTGGAATTCTTTCTGGGATGTCATCAAGGAAAAATATTACACCTTGGGGAGCTACAAGGACAAGTATATACAATTGACTACATTATGGCAAAAAAGGGATCAAGATGTGCATGAGCTCATGAATCTATTCCATACATTGTGCAAAAAGTTGGGTATCAAATATTCATACAAACATCTTGTGCTTAAGTACCATATTTCTTTGCATAGATGCATTCAAGAGGAAATGGAGTTCCTATACATCTCCTTACTTGGTGCAGCATAACAATATGTTGCCAAGATCAAGAAGAAATTTAAACAGAAGAAGCGAGACTTTGGATCTGTGAATCTGAAGCAAGAGAAAGGCACCCCCAAACCGCAAAACAAAGGATAAAGCCAAGGCAGGGCCACCCAATATAACCCATCGAAGCCTCAAGAAAATAAAAAAACCATAAAGACAAAGAAGGACACGGGAATGGTATGAGTTCCATAAGATCCCTAATCACAACACAAGTGAGTGTCAGACCAAGCAATCACTAGTGGCCGAGATAAAGGCTTCTAAATCAGATACATTCTCTGACTATGAGTCAGAACCCAACAAGGGGAATGAAAAAGGGAATCATATTATTGACGCAGTGCCTAGTGCCACTGATGCCACCACCAAGATCCAGAAGGATGAGGTCAAAGATCCAGAGGAGGGGGAGTGGCTCTTCCACTCCCAGGTGTGGGTGAAGGTTTCTCCACTGCAGTTCATTGTTTATAGTGGAAGCCAAAATAACCTCATTCAATAATGGTCATGAAGCAACTGGGCCTTCTAACCATATCTCACCCACAACCGTACACCATCGAGTGGCATCACCAAGGACGATATATCTTCGTTAGACAACAATGTCGCCTTCCCTACATCAGGCCAAGTTCATGACCCTGTGGACGCTTGATCATGTTGGTACAGAAGAAGGATGGGACCTGGATACTCTGTATTTACTATCGGGTGTTGAACAAGATCACTATGTGGAATGGGTATCCAATCCCACAAATTGATGATTGTTACACAGTATTTTGTCACCGTCCCTGCAATCCCCATCCTGCACATTGGAGGACCATTTAACTAACTTCTGTGTATTGTCATACCTTGCAAAAAGTGTCATTGCATCCCTTGGCATGTCAAGAACATTTCCTCTGTTGATCACTCCTCAAGCAAGCTCTCAAAAACATGTGTTTCTGCGTTAGCGCTTGTAGGCAGTTATGGTCCCACGTCGACAAGGAAATTAACACTGGAGCTCGCGCCCGTTGGCACTCTGTCTCAGTGTCTTACTCGTGCCGAGCTGTTTTTGGAATGTATTTTAAAATAGAAGCAAATTTTCCATTCCTAACTACTTCGTGAGTAGATTCATCATGGTTTGCTTGACTAAATAACGTTGAAGTCCTCCCTTTGGCTTCTTGTTTCCTATAATTGAGCAACTCCCCAAAGGATAAGGCCTCTCTCCCACCTTATGAGAGATCCCAAACCACCTCCTCCTCTCCTATAAATGCATCCTTCTCACATAGTTTCATCTAACTGAACAGTCCTTACTATAGCTGGTGTGAAGAACAAGGTAGAGATGAATCCATTGTCAAGAGAAAGTTTAGGCTTGTTGCCTCACGAAGTTCGATCCCTGATGAATGATTGAGATGTGCTTGATTGAACCCGTCGAAGGAGGCTGCAACGTCAAGGCATTAGAGTTGTAACTCCCTTTCTCTACTTATTAATACATGACTGGTTTTTTGGTTCCCATTTTGCATTTGATATTTTTAATTCTATGCAATATGTTTGATTCTCATTGACCAATCAAATAGTTATGAATGCAAGTATGTTTTCGTATGCTGTCACCATTCTCTGATCCTTGTGTAGGTACACAGATATTACCACTAAAAGACCACAACGCGTGAAGACAAAGATCAGGAGATAGCTGCTACAAACGACAACAAGAGCGTTGGACCAAGGTAGGCCATCTATCCCAACTCGTTTTCATTTATTAGCTAGGAGTCTGAAAATCCAGCTTGTTCCCTTGTTACTAGACCCACTCCAGGGCTAGAGGGATCGCCCATGTCCGCAGAGGGGATTTACCTGCATAACAAGTTGGTGACCATACTAGGGATCAATGTGCTTGTCATCTCTCATTGTTTGTCTAGTGTTTTTCTTGTTTGTTCGACTTTAGGTGTTTCATTGTTTTTCTGCTTTGTTCTGCTAGTCTGACTATTTTTAGCCATCACATTCAGCCTCAGAGTGTCAAGTCTGACCTCTGCTCAGTGGTTTTTTATTTTTTCCATAGTTTTCAAGCTCAGTGCTGATGTTGCTGGAACATTCGCGTTGATTGGCACTTTTTTCCTTTTTCACAAGCGCGCCATCCTTTGTTTGGTGCTGATTACAGTCTCATAAACACGTCGAATCTTGTAGTTTAAAATTTTAGCCTTTTTCGTGAGTTTTGTCAATTTCTCTTGCCTCTGGGTTGGATTTCATCTTTCAATTGGTCCATTGGAATTTCTTTGACTCTCTTGTCTCGTTATTCTCAACTTTTTCCCCCTTATCTGATCAGTGGAGTTTGTCACCCTAGGGTTTCTAGGTGCCTTCCACCGCTTGTCCGGCTACCTCCTCATTGAACCTTCTGAGTTGAGTTTGAGTTTGTTTGGTCTTTATCTTTTTAGTGTGTTGACTGATTGTTTTATCTTTTCTTTTGGTTCCTCATGTCATTGGGTTGTTGAATGATCATCTTGGATTTCGTTTAGCTCTCCATCTGTCACCTTGAGCATAGATTAAATTGCTCACTGAACCAGTTTGAAAGCCCTGTTTGCTTGAAAGAGTGCATCCTTGTTTTGAGTGTGTTTTATGTTTGTGTTGAATTGATCTCTTTGTTTTAGATCGTTTCATTTCGAATTGCTCAAAACTAGTCTCTATTTTGTCATTTAGTGTAATAGCACATTTTCCTTCTCATTCATCTAAAAGAACAAAATTTGCATTCTTTCTTTTAGTTTGAAAATAGAAAATGTTCTTTTACATTAGTAGCTTTTAGTGAACAACGAAATATCTTTTCGTTTTCTGCTTTGGTTGTCTTAGATCCATTAGGAAAATTTCATCTTGTATTCGACTGGTTGCTTCTTTTTTATGAACTACTATCCCTCTCTTAACTAGCATTCATCGAGTCAGAATGATTTTCTTTCACATATAGTTGTGCATTAAGAATTTGAGATTACAATTGGTAGGGTCTTCAAATTACAACATTAATTCAAGATCAGATTTAAAATGAATTCAATCAACCTAAGGAAGCATTGAAACCTAACGTACACATTTAGAGGTCTAGGCTAGTGACGTGTTCTGATGTCGTTAAACCTAATAGCTATCTTTTTCCATCTATTATTAGACAATGCTAGCACGGACTTGTGCTCCTTGTACCATCAATTATATAAAGGGAGACCCTCATAGGTTGCAATCTTTTATCCATAGGAAGTCGAGTTTGTCACCCTGTAATCTTGATACATTGAACATAGCATTCAGGAAGACTGCCTGCATGTATGTTAATTCCTTGGTCATCTCTCTTTCATTTGATCACAAGGTGTACATTGCAGTACACGGAAACTTGGTGCACCTTCTTGCTTAGATTTACTGAGTAGTCATTTTGGTATTTTCGTGACTCTCTAAAATTGAAAAGATCATCAAGCACTTTTCCTTTCATGATCGTTCAACCTGAAAGTGACTAGAGTCACCTTTTGCCTATTTCTTGACTCTTAAAATATGAAAAGGTAGAGTTTTGTTTCAATGTCATAAAATCAATTTCCTATGATCGCATGACCATTAAAGATATTTTCTTGGCTTGTTCTTAAGTAATTCCTTAGTGTTTGGTCTTGAAGCCTCGAATTGGTCATCTTGTTTCTCTCTTGGTTTGAGACAAAGTCACGTTGGCAGAACCACCAGTTTCATCATCCCCTTCATCAACTCCTAGTGTGGATCCTTCTCCTAAAGTTTCTTCGGTGGCACCTCAGCCTACTCGGCCCCTTGATTATTGATGTGCGCTTATTCCAAGTATCTTACCCCTTGCTACCCACTCTCCTCTTGAGGAGCCATTTGATATCAATTGGCAACCTTTTGGCACTTGGGCTGGTTTTGGAAACGAGGAAGAGTTACCTCCTCTTACTTCGGAACCATATTTACATGCCACTACTTTACTTGCCATTTCTCGTCACCTTTTCGACGATACCATGGTGTCATCTAACATGGGTTCTTCAAGTCCCATCAGCAGTGAAGAGCTTCATGTTTCTACAGGAGACTATCAACTCTTTATGAAGAATTTTCCTTATGTCTCTAGTCAACCTTCCTCACAACCGGTATCTCTCCCACTTGGTTATCATACGTTGGGTCAGATCATTTCTGGTGTTGCATCAATGTATCAGAACCTGAACGGTCAAGTACATCGACTCACTCAGGAAGCTCATTTGTCATCGTATTGGGGGCATCACCCTCGACTCCCATGATGTCGACGATTGTTACGTCTGTCCCAGTCCAACCCACTATCTGTGTGGCCTCATCCATACCAGTTGTTAGTACAACTCGGTCATTTTCATCATCTTCTGCTATTCATAGGTCCATTTTTATCGATCCTACGATACCCCTTTGGCCGACCGTGTGTGGATCACAACCTCATGTTTTAGGAATCCAACCTACTAGTAGTGTGCCCATCACTTCGACTTCCATTCCTCGAGGTTTGACGTTCGATAAGTACCTGTTGGCCATTCCATAGTAGAATTACACCCTTCAAGGTTCTTAGCAGCTGCAAGATTCTGTTAATCCTCCACATCATTGTGATGAGTACATAAATCTCGTCTATTTTCCCCCAATTGACCCCAAGCAGTACACATACCAACAGGGACAACCCTATGGTCCACAAGGACAACCCTTAGAGGGACAACCTTTAGTCCAACAGGGACCACCCTATGGTTCGCAGGGACAACCTTATGGTCCACAAGGACAACCCTTACAGGGACAACCTTCAGTCCAACAAGGACAACCCTACGGTTCTGTTGGTTAACCTTATGTTAAATAGAGAGTATCTTATATTCCTCAAGGGAAAATATATCCACAACAAGGACCACCTTTTGTGCAACAGCACCAACCTTATGTTCAGCGAGGCCCAACTTTTGTATAACAAGGTCAACCCTCTAGTTCTCAACCGAGTCAACTTGGTTTTTAGGGACAACCTGGCTCATCTCAGCCATTAGGCCCACCATTTCCATAAGGGAAACCCAGTGGCTCATAGCATTCAAGTCAACCTGCACCCTAGGAGAAAGTTGTTCAGCCTCAAGGCGCCACTTACATTCCTCAAGGTAAATCTCAGGTGGTATATAGTGCGCCCTAAGGCATTACTTACATTCCTCAAGGTCAATCCTAGATGGTATACAGTTCGCCTCAAGGCACTGGAGGTCAAACTCAAGTGTAATATAATGCACCTCAAGGCACTGCTTACATTCCAGAACAAAACCCATATGTTTCTTAGATAGGACCTCAGTGGTATGCTCAGAATCAATATCTTGGTCCTCAACCGGTGTATGGGAAGAATTATCAGGCTTATAACCCCAATGGAAAAAATCCTCTAGGATAGAACATATGGGGGAAAAATTTCTCCCAACCTGGTTGGAATCCCAATACTAGTCTTTATCAACGGCCTACAATGCCTTTCAATCCACAATTACCTTTCCCTGCTACGTTGGAACTTCCTGATGTGTCGAAGTTGACAAACGTTCCTATCCTTCATAATCCATATTGGCTTCCAGTTCCAACTAAAATCCTTGGTGATTGTCCCAAATTTGAGGGCAAGTCTAGAGAAGACCCCCAAGTGCATTTTATGACATACCATCTTTGGTGTTCTTATAACTCTTAGGTTGAAAATTCTATTTGACTCTATCTTTTCCAAAGGTCTCTCACTGACTCTCCTGCAACATCTTCCAAGATTGCAACTCTCTATCCATTGCATTTCTCGCGCACTTTCACTTACCATTTCGATATGAAACTGGGATGCACCTCCTCACATCCTTCAAATAAGATAGAGCTACTCATATCTCTGATCATATTCATGAGTGGAGGCGATGTCATCATTTGATCAAGCTTGAGATTCCTGATCGGCTTCTAACTGATTGGTTAACTACCTCCTTTGTTGCTCTGATTGCTAGTACATTTCTATGGGGGCATGTGTTATTGAGGAACAAGCCATCACTCGTGCCCAGTACCTTGATCTTGTGTACTCCCAGTTTCGCACATTGTACGAACTCTTTCTTAATGCCCCTCGACCTGGAACTTCCAAAGTGCCTGTGACGCCATCCGTCGATGGTATCATCAATTCTATGTCTCAGAATTCTCGAAAGTCTTCTCCAAATCATATGAAGCAAGAATCTACTCCTTCCAATGAGACTGCTTCTTAGCCACCTCTGAATTCTGGTAAAACCATGGAAGTGAATGTTATCCAGTCCAATCTGACAGATAAAACTTCCAAGGGTAAGAAGAAGGGTAAACGTAAGGCCAAAGCCAATACCCCGAAATAGGATTCTCAGAAATCTCGTGCTAATGATGGTTCACAATGAAAACCGAAGTACCCTTGTCTGATTTGTGACGAAGAGCGTTACACCAAGGACTATCCACGACGGGCCAAGGTAAATTGATTATTCAAGGGCACCCAAGGCACTCCGACTATTCTCTTTCCCATCACAACAAACTCAGTAGGTGGAGCAACCCCATTCCTCTACCCCATTTGGCTCTCAGATTTGCATGATGAATGGTCCTGCATCCGTCTCTATTTCTACCCAATCGAAAGATTATACCAAACCACGTCATGCAGTAGGGAAGGAAATCGCTAATGGTCCTCCTCCCCTACCTGCTTCTAGCGCTCTTCAGATTGAAAGGCCCAGTACTAAGCCCATTGTACGACCACCTTCCAAAGGTGTACTCCGTAAGTATTCCTAAAATCCCAATGCCTGTGCCACTCAACATTACAGTATTTTTGAGGATTTGGCTCACGCACCATCTACTATGTCTGCATTGTAAGTACTTCATAGTTGTCTGTCACAGTGGAAGGCTTTTTTATCTACTATCGGAGGGACTGATCCCACTGATTCTAGCCTTATCACTTTCGATTTGGAAAATTTCATCCCACGTCTCCCTCACCAGCTTGCACTGATCATTCAAGTTGGGATTAATGGAAATAATATCCACCGAGTAGTTGTGGACGAGGGTGAATCTATGTGTGTCATGTGTTCTACTTGTTGGAAAGCCATCAGTTCTCCAACACTCAATTCATCTCCAAATTCTTTAGAAGCTTTTGACGGAAGGGAATCTTGTCCTCTTAGTGTTCTCGCTAGTTTACCCATTACGTTAGAAGGGAAAACGGTTAACGTTGAGGTTGAATTCGTTGACGGAAAGCTCAATTACATTCTTATCCTTGGTTGCAGTTGGACTCACGTAATGTTGTGCGTCCCATCCACTCTCTTTCATGTTCTTTGATTCTCGCATGAAGGAAAGATCATCATTGTCGATCAGTTAACCTTTTTCAATTCTTCATCTTCCAAGAGCAATGTTCCATATGTAGATCGTATTCCTACACCTTATGAGAGCATAGGACCAGGTATTTTCAAAGATCCTTCCCTCATGGGTCCTTTTTCTCTTCCTCCACCCAATACTGCTCAGGTTAACATGATCTCCAGAACTTATGATCCATGGATCATCCCTTCGCCCAAGCAGCTTGATTCGTTTGGTGAATCGATGTCATTAAGCCCAATAGAAATTGATTATAGTGAACTTACTTTGGCTTTGGCTCCGCCTCCCTCTGATCATACTCCTTTGAGTGTGTCTCTTGACACGTATTCTCAATCCCCTTAGCTTGGCACTTCAGATTCGCCCGATCCCTTAAATGAGATATTTCCCACTGATGAGGCCATCGTGGAAACTATGTCTCTGGAGGATCCCCCTTGGGACGATAGTCATCATCGTTCCTATTTCATGCCTGGCCTTGGGGCCATGTCTACTTGTCTTGAGAATTTCGCTTCCCAAGCTCCCTCCCATCCACTTCAAACTCCCATCCTAACACATGAATTCTTTGCAGAAGGTAACTTGGGAAACATTACGCAAACAATGCCTATCGACATCTTTGTCAAACCAGGGGTTTTCGAGAACATCCATGTTGGGGTGACCTATTCTCCTGATGAGATCGATGTCTATACTAGTCTCTTCTGCGAGTTTCGCGACATTTTCACTTGGTCTTACGAAGAAATGTCTGACATCGATCAGAGTATAGTTGTGCATGAGATTCCTACTTATCCTAGTGCAAAGCCTATTTCTCAATGTCTTCGTCCCGTGCACCCTAGAATGGCGGCCGCCATTAAGGGAGAAGTTGAAAAACTTCTTAAAGCTAGCTTCATTTATCCAATTCCCTTGACATAATGGGTTTCTAATATTGTTCCTGTGGATAAAAGGTAGGGTATTATTCGTGTCTATGTATATTACTATGATACCAACCGTACTTTCCCTAAGGATAATTATCCCACTCCTTTTATTGACCAGGTCATTGTTGAATGTGCTGGGAGTGAGATCTTTCCCCTTATGGACGAGTTTTCTGGGTACAATAAAATCAATATTCTTCCTCCCGATCAACACAAGACCACCTTTATCTGTACTTGGGGTACCTTCGCCTATAAGAAGCTCCCTTTCAGTCTTAAGAATGATGGGGCTATGTTTCAAAGAGCAATTTCATATGCTTTCCATGACATCCATCACATTTTTCAACCATACCTAGATGACTTTCTGGCTCATTCTACTAAGCGTAAAGACCACCCAGATCATCTCCATCAAATATTTCTTTGTTATAGATGTTATAACATCCGACTCAATCAACATAAGTGCATCTTCTACATTGATTCTGGTAGACTCTTAGGGTTTATCGTCACTAAAGACAGAATTCGGCTCAATCCCCTAAAAGTCGAAGCTATTGTAAATCTCCCCTCCCCCTCCTCTTTACATCAGCTGCAAATTCTGTAAGGGAAAGCTAATTTCCTACACCGTTTTATACAGAACTATGCTGAAGTATCCAAAGGCTTCACGGGATTACTTAAGCAAGGAGTCCTGTTCCTCTGGGATGAGATTGCCCAAAAATCCTTCGATGCGTTGAAGACATTTCTTATCAATGCTCCTCTATTTCATCCTCCTAATTATCATCGCGATTACTCCGTCTATTTAGCTTCTGCATTTAGCAATATTTCCATGGTTCTGGTGCAAGACGACGATGATGGTGACGAGCACGTTATTTAATATTTGAGTCACAATCTTCTTAATACTAAAACATGTTACACACATGCTGATAAATTGGTGTTGGTTGTTGTTCAAGCTATCCAACATTATCGCCATTATATTCTCTTGTGCACAGTGATCGTGATTTTTGATTGCAACCCTATGACCTACATCTTGACTCTTCAATTGTTGGGAGGAAATACTCGAAGTGGATTGCTATCCTCCAAGAGTTCAATTTGAAGTTTACTACCACTAAATTGAAGAAATCATTGGTTTTTTTCAATTTGATTTGCTCTCTCCCTTATGATTCTTCTCCATCTGGTTCTGAGGAATGCATTCCAGATGATAACCTTTTTCTCATTAGCACCCTCGATCCTTGGTACGGTGATATCATTGTATATATTCAGACTTCTACCTTCAGATCTGAGTTGAAAAAAGATGCACGTTGACGCATTCACCATCATTCGCAACCTTATCGCATAGCGGGAGATACTCTCTACTACATCAGAGCTAATTCTATTCTCTGCATGTGTTTGGCTCTCGAGGAGGCTGAAAATGTCCTCAATGATTACCACTCTGGCACCTGTGGTGGTCACATGTCTATATATTCCACTGCATAGAAGATTCTTCATGCTGGATATTTCTGGCCCACTGCATCATCATTGTTCGCAAGTGTCACGCTTGCCAGATTTACTAGTGCAAGATGCGCGCGCCACCCACACATATTCATCCTGTCATTATCGTTGGTCCCTTTGCAAAGTGGGGCATCGATTTTATGACGTGTAACCCTCACTCGGGTGGGGGGCATGCTTATATTATCGTAGTTGTTAACTAATTCACAAAATGGGCTGAAGCAATGCCTACACTTACAACTGACAGTAAGACAACCACACAATTTCTGTTCAATCATGTCATTACTAGGTTTGGTGTCCCTCAAGCCATTTTTACCGATCATGGTTCTGATTTTAATCATTACATGATGGCTAAGTTGACTTCTAAGTTGGGTCTACGTCATGACAGCTCAACGATGTACTACCCTCAAGCCAATGGCCAGGTTGAATCCGTGAAAAAATTTCTAGTCACTATGCTTCAATGTATGATTGGGATGCGCATGTCCAACTGGCATCTCATGTTCTTTTCATCTCTCTAATCTTATTGAACCTTAGTGAAGGATATGATCAGATTCACTCCATTCCATCTTGTTTATGGTCTGGAAGGTACCCTTCCGATTGAATGCGAAATCCCTTCTCTCAAGATAGTTGTTGAATTGCTGCCTAATACTTCACCATAAGAAGAGCGTCTTCTATATTTAGAGAGGCTTGATGAAACTCATCGCTTTGCTACTCTTGTCATAGAAGCACAGAAAAAGCAGATCAAATCTCATTTTGACCAGTCAATTTCCCCTCATTCCTTTGTAGAAGGAGACCTCGTCCTCTTGTATCACCAAGCTCATGATAAGCTCGGGTAGGAAAATTCCAACCCATGTGGCATGGGCCCTATATCGTTAAGTGCGTTTTGCAGAATGGAGCTTATGAGCTAATTGATTATGAAGGTTATCCTTTAGATCAGCCTTAAAATGGGTTGTATCTCAAAAAATACTATGCATGTGTTTCTCATGCATGTTCTTCTGTACATAGATGATTTTCAATTTTTGTACATTTTTTGCCTTGGTGTGCTTTGCGAGTGGTTTTCCTGCTTATTGCAGAAATTATATACAATAAGCATGCATATATCCAGATTCCCCTGATCTAACAATATTTAAACTTCTTTCTAAATACATAATGCTTCCACTGTTAATATTTTGTGGAAAATCAATTGCAAACACATGAAGCATAAAAAAAAACAATCACACATAACACATTTGCTTAACGGGAAACCCTGAAGCTAAAAACCCCAACTATCATATATTATGTATCATGGAGATCATGTAACAAACTCATACAAAGCTTAGTACATCAAGCTCTCAGTACAATCAATCGTCACACACTAACAAGATGAAATCTGCAAATCCATGCACTGATTTCTACCCTCCTGATAGCCTACCTCCACTACGCAATCCCTGTTGAAGAATAGCCCTAAATGAATTCGAATTACCCTTGCCTTGACTGCGCAATCCTCATTTGCAACTCCAATGTGTGTGTGGTGCAATCAATGCATCACTATAGTCACAACAGATAGTCCATCTCACCCTTTCACCTACCTCTCCACTGGGTCTCCACTGGAACTGACATGCACTGTAGTTAACTGCTATATTTTTTCAGTTGATTAATGAGTTATTATTTTTGAATTAATTAACTAATTAATTCACTCCACTCTCACTAGTGTATCATTCAATTAGACTAGATACAACTAGCTCAACTGAGTCTAACTCACTTTAACTGAGTCAAAATGAATACAACTCCATGAACTACTCTTCCAACTCTATCATAACTTTTCCAATTCAGTTCTAATTGAGTCCTCCATGCATGAACCACCAGTCAACCCTAGGAATTGCATAATTCCTTCAGCCCACTCATTTGACAAATCTGTTCACAGAAATTAAGTGCTCCAAGAGAATAAGTTGTTCTTTATTGTCGGATTATTATTAAGTGCTAATAATAATCGACATGCACCTATTTTTAGATTGACGATCTATAAATAGACTTCGCCCAATATTCTAAAAATATAATTTCATCTATTTTTCCAACTTGACCAACCATCCACATCCTGCAACTTCTAAAATATGATCACCATGTCTAAAAATAGACATAGTCTAAGAATATACTTGCACCTAAAAATAGCCTGTGGGCCCACTTAGTGAAGACGACTCATTTTCACTAAGCTCCATCATCTTGTTCAATCTCAACACTTATTGTGCAGATGTTTGTCACTCCTTATGTTGGTTTCGTGGATGGTGCCTCTCATAGTACCCATAACCTATCCTCTGCAGCCTGGGTGATTTATGATCCTGTTGGTGAGTTGATAGACCTTCAAGGTACTTTTCTAGGCTGAACCACGAACAACGTCACTGAATATAGTACTTTCATTGAACTCTTAACTGAGGCCATTTCTCTTGACATTTGTGCATTAATTGTTAACCTAGACTCTCGGCTTGTTGTTCTTCAGCTTAATGGGCATTATTCTATTATAAATCCTCAAATATTAAGGTTGTATTTACATGTTCGTTTATTAGAAAGGAATTTCTATTACATCACATATTAGCATATTCCTAGACGAATGAATGCATTAACCGATACAGTAGCCAATATTGTATTAGATAGACATTTGCGTAATTTGTAAAACATCATCGTCACATAATAAGATTCATACAGTAAAATAGGCATATATATATATATATATAGTGCGCGGCATCCATGTGCATCATAAATTCAAAAAAATATATATGTTTTGGTTACATCTTGAGACATCATGTCTCTCAAAAAATATTCAAAAATCAAAGCCTAGGTGTCTAGTCAGCATGATGCTCTTTATAGAATGTCACTGCCCGCACAAGCCACCTCAATAATTGGTGAACACAGTTCAACACCCCCCCAGTATGCCTCTGGTATGCACAAGGAACATCGTAAAATCTCGCATAGTCTAGGATTATACTGGTGAGTCCCTCTAAGTTGCGTATGGTTTCCTCCTCCTCACTTCCCTCACCATGAGGGGCCACATAAAAATCATGAGGAATCCTTCGTGCTATTGGAGACATTCTTGTAGGTCTCTCTAGGCCAAGATCTACAAATACATGGATTACCATCAAAACATATATAATAAAAAAATCATAATACTCATCAAAATCAAAAAATGAGTCTTACCCAATGCTTCATCCCAATCCTCTCCTACTGGGAGTGGTAGATTCGAATCACCTATAAAGTCCATGCCATAATAGGGCCAGTCCTCCATGACAATCAATTGTCGACGAAGCCAATCAAAGAATTCCAGTCTCCAGGACATCTTTTGACCACCCCCTGATCTAGGCATCAAAGCTTCCCAACGGACCATCCATGGCTCTTAGGCTAGTGGTGTAGGAACTATCACTTCCTGACGTTGAAAAACTGGTAACCGTTCCAGGATGAATGGTACCAAGATGGACCCATAGCCGAACAGTTTTAACTTGTCTTTCTTGCATTTTGTCAGTTGACGTTTCATATTGATGGTTACTACATCTGCCCAATTATCGAGAGTTGGTGCCATACAGTCTATGACAAGTAGTAACTGTGTTTTTGTGGCTTCATGCAGAGCTTCAAATTCGACAGCTCGCGTAATGGTGTGCAACACTACTTTTAGTGCCAAATCTAGAATGATTTGAATATACACCTTCCCTCTCTTTGATCCTTTCTTTGCCCCTTGGCACGCCCTGTCTATGACCATGCTCATGTTTTCCATCGTAGGCCAAGTGCCTGTTAGGATTGGTGTTGCTCCCCTCCTTGATAATCTAGTAATAAAGTATATGTCAGAGACATCAATCTCTAACTCACGATCCTTGAATATCAAATCTCTCTCGATCAACATCCCTTTAACGATGCGAATGTGCAACAACTACGGTTCAGCTCGGAGACATGGTGCCATAAAAAATTTTAAAACATAATTTCGTAGAGCCTCCATGCATCTTACATTACCCATGGCCTCCTCGTCTTCATCTCCGTCTTTTCTTTCCTTCCATTTGATCACAATTTTTTCTTTTTCACACATAAAAAAATTAATGGGGGCCTCATTGATCACATTATCAACTATTGAAGGTTTAAAGTGGGCTAAATAGTTGAATTTTATTGCAAATCCATGGTCACGGGTTGGCATGAATGTTTTAAAAGTAGTCGCGGCGGCCATTGTGCTCCTCATTGAATTTCAAGGTGGGTTGGCGCGGAGTCGGTGCCCCGAAAACTGCGTTGTCAAAATTCGTGCCCTAATTTGAACCAAAATCCCCTACAAATGTCCAAAAAAATGAAATGTGGACAATGAAAAATGAATAAAAATGTAGGTAAGGAAACAAGCTCTCACTTGGAAAAGACAAATTTGTGACCTTTTGGATTGTCTCTTGTCAGTATACAAGATCGCATTGAAAAAGGGAAAAAATGCTCACAGAGATAATAAGTGCAAAGTAATTTATTTTACCAATTTTATCATTTTATAAATTTTTCGGGAACCCTAATTAGGTTTTTGAGCATGTTTTTTGGATTATTTTAGTATTTTGTATCGACAAACGGGTTTTATGTGCGTTTCTTGTCTGGCAACGAGTTATAACGTGATGGTAATGAAGTGATGACGAGTTGTATTTTATTATTTTCAAACTCAATAAAACACGAAAATATCACACACAGGTCATCTTTTAGCTCTTTACGACTCTCGAAAATTGAAAATATTTATGAGACTCTTGTCTTTTTTAACTCGTTAAAGGCTACGAAATGATATCTCTTGTTATACGTTTTCCCTTTTCGGGCTAGGATAGATTGTTTAAAAAAAAGGAATACACTATTCTATGTAACAGAAGGTTCTCTCGGATATTGTTTTCTACCTTTTGGATCTATGAGACTACCTACAAAAAGGGGTGGAGTTTTCTTTTCCTCTTCTTTTCAAACTCTCTAAACATGAAAATATGTCGAGTTATTCCTTTGTGATTTGTTAAAAATGATATCGAGAAATTGTCACCATGACATAATCAAGTTTCTCCTTCCTAGGGATCGCAAAATGTACTAGAATGGATTTTTTCGAAGGAGTATATGGAAAACATATGCTATCCCTTCAAGATTGTTTAAAAAATAATTGAAGTGTCGCCGGCAATGGTGGGGGAAAAATGGAACCATTTCTCTCTGAGTCTTAATCGGCGTATGTCGCTCTTAAACATGACATATACCAATCGTGTCGAGTTGGGGACATCCCATTTCGTTATTCTTGCTTCCATGGGTTTGGGTTATCTATTTTGACCTCTCATCTGCTATTTTCCATGTCATCATGGTAGTAGATCCCCTAATGTCAAATGCGCAAATTCTAGACTCGTTTCGCTAGTATGTTCGAAAGTTTCCTTCGTTTTAACCTCCGATCCTTTATTTGGTCCCGTTCACTATCATATTATTCTTAAATCGTGTGAGTGATGTGGGAAACATTATGGCCCTCCCTCAACTTGGTCACTTCCTATCAACTTGACTCATTATCCGGGAAGAGCTGATCACAGGAACTCCTTCCCAATACCTTGGAGCTTGCATGCCTCAATGGAAAGTTCTTCGCATTTGACAACAGGTCCTCATCATTGACCTTAAATCGAGTGATTTCATGGGTGTTTCACTCCAACTCACTATTCACATTCCACGAATTGTACTAGTTGTACCTTGAGAGCCATTGTCATTATTGGTGGTTTCTCTTGAGCTTGTTACTTAACTTTCATCATTGGTGGTAATCGAGGGAAATTTTCTTGCATGTTTGACTTGACTCCACTTATTCGCATGCTTGAACTTGTACTTGTTCGGGTTGAGATGGAGCCTGAGGCCTGGTTTTTTCTAATAAATCCAGTACTTGAGGAAATGGTGTTCATTTATCATGACTTTTATGATCTTATGGATGCGACCATACTTGAGTCTATTTATTGATCCTTCTTCTTCGGATGGTTCTTATTCCATACCTCGGATCTTGTTTTTTATATGTACTCTATTAGGATGGTTGCACCCATGCCACATGTTCATGTATCATAGATATTAGTTGCTTGTTCTTGACACCCAAGTCTTTCGACGGCGAGTGTTTGGTTTGGGCACGCTCTGCAAATCATTTCACCCCTCCTCTCTCGGACCTCATGCTTTAGGGGGCATGCGGTACACGGTATTTTTGTCCTTGTCCCTACAATCCCCATTCCGCACCTTGGAGGACCATTTCGGTGACTTCTATGTATTTTTCATACCTTGCAAAAGTGTCATTGCATCCCTTGGCATGTCAAGAACATTTCCTCTGCGTCACTCCTCAACGAGCCTGCGAAAAACATGTGTTTACGGGTCAACGCTAGTAGGAAGTTATGACCCCATGTCGACGAAATTAACAACGGAGCCCATTCCCATTGGCGCTGTCTGATTTCTTACCCATTCGGTTTGTTTTTGGAATGTTCTTTAAAATAGAAGCTAAGTTTCCATTCCTAACTACTTCGTGAGAGGAGTCATCATGGTTTGTTCGAGCGGAATAACGTTAAAGTCCTCCCTTTGGCTTCTTGTTTCCTATAATTGGCTTCCCAAAGGACAAGGCCTCTCTCCCACCTTATGAGGATCCCAAACCACCTCCTCCCTCTCCTATAAATACATCCTTCTCACATAGTTTAGCTAGTTGAAAAATCCTTACTATAGGTGTGAAGAATAAGTTAAGAGAATCCATTGTTGAGAAAATTTGACCCGTTGCCTCACCAAGTTGATCCCTAATGAATGCTTGAGACGTGCTTGACTAAACAATCGAAGGCTACAACGTTAAGGCATTAAGGTTGTAAACTAACTTTCTCTACTTATTAATACATGATTAGTTTTTTGGTTCCCATTTTGCGTTTGATATGTTTAATTCTATGCAATGTGTTTGAATTCTGATTAGACAATCAAATAGTTATGAATGCAAGTATGTTTTCGTATGTTTTCACCTTCTCAGAATCTTGTGTGGGTACATGGATAACCTGCGAAATGCTGCAGGGGTGTGAACATGAAGATCAAGAGATTTCTCTGCCTCAAATGACAACAAGTGTGTTCTAACACAAGTGACCATCTATGCCAACTCGTTTTCATTTATTAGCTAGGAGTCTGAAAGTCCGGCTTGTTCCCTTGTTGCTAGACCCACTCGAGCTAGAGGGTCACCTCTATCCATAGAAGTTACTTACTAAAAATGACCCTTTGGACTGACTCAAGGAGGCCAAACATTTCAACAAGATGGACTTGAACTGCGGTTATCACCGGTACCAATTGAACCATCCGATGTGTAGAAAACTTCCTTCAAATCTAAGGAGGACCTTTAAAATGGTTTTTCAAGCCTTTCGGGTTCACACGAATTCCCCCACATCCTTCAAGAGGTGATGGATGACATCTTGACACCCTTCACCAACTCATTCATGGTGTTTTATTCCCGGATGAAATCCTCAAATTCGGCCGGAGAGGTGGGAAGAGTACCTACTGCCATATTCGTAACGATCCTCCAAACTTCTGCTGACAACATAAGTTGTGTGCCAATTTTGGCCTGCGCTTTTGGTATGACCCAGGGCTAAATATGCGGGGCACATCATCAAATCAAATAGATTGTGCATACATGGGCCAAGCAGATACAAGTCATTCGGGATTACTGGCCCCCAACCACTCTATGACTCCACCACTTTCTAGGTATTTCATTTCTACCACGGGTTGTTTTGAGTTCTCTTATATCACTTGGCCTTTAGTCAAGTCACCAAAACGAATGAAAATTTATTTTGGGTTGAATCCAAACAGAAGGCATTTTTAAGAGTTGAAGCCATGCCCTCTTTCTGCCACTGATGCTCACATTACAGATGTGCGGCAACCATTTGAGATAGATACAAATGCTTTTGAATATGCTATTGGTGCGATGCTTAATCCAGAAGGGGCATCCGGTGGCATAATGCATAGTGAGACACTTTCGGACAAACTTTGAAAGTATCTCATCTATGACAAAGAGATGTATTCCGGCACATGACCTATTGACAATAGAAGCATTACATTCGCGGGAATGAAATGGTCATGCACGGACCACCGATCCATAAATTCAATATAAACACAAAGGAAGTTGCAGAACGATCTATCAAAAATGGTCCACATACTTGCAAAAATTCCACTTGAACATTAAGTACAATAAGGGCAACACCAATAATGTTAACGAGACTATCTCGATCTGACCTTCGATCTATTGGCTTTGACCACTTTGCTCAACTCTTATGGGCCTGAAGACTTCAGGTAGCCCCATTTGTACAAAGAGTGATCCAAAGTCAGAGAAACACATACCGAGAAAATCTGGAAGGCAAAGTTTGGTACCACTGCACGATACATTGTTATGTCACCTAGAACACCTATGTGTTCCTTTGGCAAACATCACCATGTTGATTTTGGAGGTGCACTATATTACGGGTCCTTTATGCACTTCAAAGTAGAGAAAATAGTGGTTTTGTTATAAAAGTATTTTTGTCCAATGAGAATCTTGACAGATGGTTGGAGAAGTGTCAGTTGTGCACTACTTGCACCATTTCCAAACCGACCATCAAGAAGCAAGGGCTATATACTCCTATGCCTACTCCTATTCGACCTTGGGAATATATCTCCATGGATTACGTGTTAGGGCTCACTTCGACTAAGCATGGAAATGGCTTGTGTCTTTGTGATCATCGATAGATCCCATAAGATCACACATTTGTTGTAGCCCCTCTGAAAGTATCACCGTAAAATCCACTACTAAAAATATTTTTGAATGAGTGTGGATACACTTTGGGATCCCATATTCCATTATATCGGATCACCATAGTAGGTTCTAAGTACATTTTTTCAAGTTTGTGGTCAATGCTAGATACCAAGCTCGCTAAGTCCATGACTTTCCACCCCCAAAGCGATGTCAAATAGGGAGTCATCAACGAGATGATCATACACATTTGGTGCATATAAAAACTCAAAGCATCCTCACACATAGGACAAAATCCTCCCCTATATCCATCACAACTACAACATATTTCTCCATAGCTCCAGCAGGTGGGCAGTTTGGCTACATTTGCGAAGGAGCACCAAGGTTGTAGGAGACAATTATTTCGAGCTAAGTATTCAACCGTTCCTTGGCCTACACCCCGGTGTTCAATGTGGAGCGCCTTCGGTCATGCACCACCATTATTGGAAACATCCGACATTTAATAGAAAAACTCAAACCTTGAAATAAACCCCAAATTCATGGAACATGCCACAACTAATTAGATCATGGACATGTATATCAAGAACACTTTCACCAAAAGAAGATCCAATTATTTTGGGTTGTCAAATTTGGCCAACTCTTGCACCAAGGCAAGTGGCTCCTTAGGGACCAAGTTCAATAGAAGTTTCCCCATCTCGTGGAGGCATTCAACACAATGGTGAACATTGCTTCCTAAGGGGGAGGACTAATCGGAGTGGATAATGTTGGCCACATCTCATTACTTGCATGCCCACCATTATTTCTTTCATTTTTAGATTCATTAATTGCTTTGTTACTATTTTTGGTAATTTTGGGTCTGAACTTCGAAGCCATTAATTTAAGGCCCTAAGCGAAGTTTTTGGAAAAATGGAAAAAAAATTAGTTTCGGTTCATGTTTTTAGTCAAATTTCTATTCCTCGGATAAATCTTTCTAACGAGGTATTGTGCATGTCAAACGGAGATCATATGCCTAGATTTTGACCCCGGGGAAGTTCGTGTACCAATTTACCCCAACGGTGTGATTTATGGTTTCCATTTGTTCCTCAATGATAAATAGCCCTTTGAACCTCATTGTAATGCAGTTTAGTCATAACCCAGCCTCCACATCTCTTCTCGGAGATAAGATACCATCACACGAGCTAGTTTATTTCCATTATGTTTGTAAGAATATTTAGTTCTTGAATATTTATGAAATGGTATTTTATTTCAACATATTTGCATTTAATAAGTTACATATGTATTATGTTGCATTCTGTCTAAGTTCAAATCATCATTTTATTCAGGACTTTTTGTTGGATTTCAGTTTTTTTATCGCTCATTCTATTTTCTCTCTCATACTCTTGGATACTTCGAGTTTTCTTGGAGCACTCTTGGAGGAGTGTGGCATAGATGAGATTTGGAGCAAGAAGGCAAAGGAATAGGAAAGTGGAAGGGGACATCGGGATCAACAGCTATACTTGATTTTTATTGCCGGGTACATAGTTGCACATATGATTTCCTCACTAGTTTTCTCGTGCATGGCATATGCATGTGGTTTATGATCATGATATGTCATTGTAAGGATTGCCTGGATTGACAATGGTTTTCTAACCTTGCCATTTTTTCTAGATATCACGTTGTTGTGTGAGTCCTTCCTTTTTTGTTTTTGGTTGGTTCTCATGTTCCTTTGATTGTGGGTTGATTTATTAGTTCTGGAGCCTTGGACAATGCTATGGGCCTATAACAACTTGGTTTGAGTTGCTAGTCTTGTATCCTTGGTGGAAAAATGCTGGAGCCCTTGGTGGGTTGAGTTACTAGTCCTATATCCTTGGTTGGACAAACTCTCTAGAGCCTGGTAATAGCTGTGGGTTGAGTTACTTGTCCTAAATCCTTGGTGGAACAAAAAATTTGGCAGCTTAGACAACTTAGGTAAGAGCCAATTTGGTGATGGTTAGTGATGTTCGAACGGGAGATAGAATCACTAGTTGAGGGTTGAGGTGGTTTGGCCTCGAAGCCACAGTTTAGTTTTAGTCTCTTTTTCTATGGAATGCCGTTCTTGCTTGCTTAATATGGAATGAGGTGATTGGTTGAAGAGAGATTTGGTTCAACCAATCTATGCGGTTGGGTGGAACATGGAAGTCCAAAACTGATTTGGTTTGTTTACTCATTATTAATATATTCTTATACTTGGTATTCAATGGGTAAATATAATTTTTATATGTGGTTTATATGGTTGTTATATCCTTGATATTTAAATTTGATTATGTTGAATTCCAACAGAAATTACAACACCTACACTAGTGTGGGACCTGAGGAGGTCAAGCGGCACACCTACACTAGTGTGGGACCATGAGTCTTAGTAGCACCTACACTAGAGTGGGCTAAATTTAGTGCATGTCTATTTTAATTTTCTCTAATTTAAAAATGGACAATAAAATTAATCTTATCTCATAATCACTTGTAATAGTTAGCGAGTGTGATAGCTGAGTTAGCTCGTAATTTCGAGTTGAGGGTAGTTGTTGAGGCATGTAAAGTAATTCTAGTTGAAATGGAGTTTGAAGTGTAGTTGGTGCAGCTAGTTTTAATGCATGTGTATGTCAGTTAACTCAATTAAGTGAGTTAAAGTCAATTGTGCTAGTTGTAACTATTTGGTGCACCAGAGAGAGATCCAAGTGAATTAAATATTATTTAATTCACAATGATGATCTAACGTGCAGCTGATCAGTTACTATTATTAGTTTCATGCATGTCGGGATCTGAGTAGGAAACCCGGTTGAGACAAGGTGAAAAGGGATGTTAGCTATCATTTGTAGGATTATTGTTTTGCACACATGCAACCAAACATGCATTAGAGTGCCCATGATCCTTGAGAAATTTAGGAAGGCCAAATTCCTAAATAATAGGGATTTCATTCATCGGGAATTGCGAGGCAAGCATGAGGTTGTTTAGAGGCTGAGAATTGGCTAAGTGTTAGTCGGTTTTGTTGTTGTGTGAGACAATTAGCTAAGTACGGGGGGCTCTTGTGAGAAGAGTTGTATTGTAATTGTTTCATGTATCCATCTTGAATACAATAGAAGATAGTGGGGTTTGAGTAGCAAAGCATACGGAAGTGTTGTGGTTGATTGATTCTTTTTTGCATCATGTGATTGGCGATTGTGTTAAATTTCCGTAATTGATTTCTAGAAGTGATTCTGGGTATCTAGATTTAGTACATTGTTAGATCAGATTGAACCCATGATATGCATATTGTTTTTATAATTTCTACATGGTATAGACATAGGAAATCCTGTCATTTGGAGGGCCGAGTTTGTAGTAGATGAATTCTGAAATTTGCAAAAGAGCTGTTCTTAGTTTTCTACAGTGATGCATGGTCAAAATGGATTTCAATGGCTTGAGATTGGAGTATGCACTCAAGGAAGTCTCTAACTATATTTCTTGGAAAGATAGTATGAATCTGGAGGAAATGGATTGAAGAATTCATTAGCAATGATGTTTCTAAACTCGTGAGTGACGAATCTTGCAAATATTGATGCGTGACAAAGAAAGGTTTGCCAAAGGCAAGGAGGATCTTCTTGGAGGGAGTACGAGACCACATTGTGTCATTCTCCATGGAAAAGTAACACCATATGTACTAATTTGGAAAAATTTGAGATTTGTTTGGGCTTGACGATGATCATAGAAATTGAAGGATAAACTCGGGAAGATCAAAATGGAGAAAGGCGACACCATTTAGAAATGCTTAACAAAATTTTTTCAATGTCGGGATGAGATTGGGAACATTGAAATTATAGTGCGTGGATGATGAATTGGTGAGCATAGCTCTTCTAGGACTTTTCAAGAGTTGGCATGGATTATGAGATCTGTCAATGGAAGGAAAAAGTACCATATTTGGAATGACTTTGGTCGGTTGGTGCAAAGAAGAGTTCAAATGGAATACTAGAGATGGATCTTCATCTAACAATGAGGGTGAAGAATATTTGGGCTTTGGCTACCAAGGTGAAGAAAGGGAAAGGAAGAAATTCCATTCCAAATTCGAGTCGCCTAAAGATGGCAAGAAGCCGACACTGTCCACAGAGTGCGGTGTTTTTGCTTGTCTGAGTATGGGCATTATGCCTGCTTGTCCACAAAGAAGAAGAACAAGAAGGCTTTGGGGATTCTGTAATTTGGTGAGGGCTTTGGCATAACGAAATTCGAACTTACTTCTCACTCATTTCATGCATGGTGTTATGAACATGGGATTGATGTGGTATTTGGATAGTAGTGTATCCTTTCACATGACGGGAGACAAATAACTTTCGGTAGCTTAGACGAGAAGGACCTCCAAATGCATATCGAAATGGGTGATGATGGCTTGATACGGTGCTACCACGATTGGTACCATTACCTTCAAGAGATAGTCAAGTAAACCATTTCAATTAAAATATGTAATGCATGTACTAGGCTTGAAGAAAAAAATTGAATTCTCAATTCATTTGTTTGGTCAATTTAGTGTGTCTGCTAAATTGCTAACATAAATTATCAACCGAGGGATTCGTGGTGACAGTGTGGCGCACTATATGTGCAAGATAACCTATCTCTTACTTTTTGTCGTTTTTTTGGATTTTTGCCTGAAATTCTAAAAGACAAGTATGGTTGTGGATATTCAAGGCAATGATGTCCTTTATAATGATTTACCAACTTGAAGCTGAAAAAGGGAATTTGAAACATACAATGACAAAACTTGAAAGGAAATGAAAATGTATGCGAAATGAAAAATGTCTTTTAACTAATCTAATAAATCAAAAAAGCTTGATGGCGGTGAGCATGAAACCAAACTATTCTTCTTCATCTAAACACAAAAGAAACTATCTTTGAAAAGAAATCAAAAGTTGCAATAAAATAAATCTAAATCCATTATCCTTGTCTTCGATCCCTCATCATTAGTCAATATGATTTTTCGGAAGTAACCATAAACAACATTAAATGATATCTAGCCTGAGGAAAACAAACTAATATCAAACCACACATTCTGCAATTCAATCCCTCACCATCAGTCCAGTAGTAACTTTCGGAGAATGCTTGAAGATATCATGCACAATTTAATATTTATAACTATAGAAAGGAAACTAATATCAAACTACACATCCATAATTCAATCCCTCACCATGGATCCGAACGTAACTTTCGGAGAGCAAGCCAGAAGATGTTATGAGCAATTTAATATATCTAACTGAGAGAAACTAATATCAAACTACACATTTCATAATACAATCCCTCACCATCGATCCAGTACAACGTAACTTTGGAAGCAAAAGTTGAAGATGTTATGAGCGGTTAATATATCTAAATTTACTGAAAAGAAACTAATATCAAACTACACATTTCATAATACAATCCCTCACCACCTTGATCCAGTTTGTAGCACTCGAAATGCTTGAAAATGACATGAGCAATTTAATATATCTAAATCTAACTACGCAAACAAATGTACAGAAATGAAATAAACAAAGCAATATTTAGAATTAAACAAAAACTAAGAAAAAATAAAATTAGCAATGAACAATATTGATTCCATGTCATTAGTCAAAAGATATGCAAATGCCCATTTTATACATGAAAAATTATACTAAAACTATGATTTCAAAAAGCAATCTAAGTAAGGAAATATATTATGCAATTGAAAGCAACATCTAGAAAACATGCATCCTTGGACGGCGAGGGCCCTACCGCTGCAAATTTGAATATGATCCTTAGCTCCATGAAATTGTAATCAAAACAACATCAAAAAATTTGAATTTCTCTATTAAAAAGAACTCACAAATCTACATCCCATTCCATCTTGAACTTAGTTACAAATCTACTTCTTCATTACTTTCTCATTACTTTCTCATTACCTATGATAGGAGAAAGCTTCTCCTCTTTATACAAAATATAGTCATCTCTCATTAATGGGAGTCCATGAATCTCTCCCTCCATCTCTAGAGTTACGATCAAAATAGAAATGATAAGACACATGTCTTTCTGAAGTTTTTAACACAACTTGAGGAATGAGACACATATCCTCCTAGAGTTTCAATACAACAGGAAGTGAGACACATATCCTCTTAGAGTTTCAATACAACAAGGAAGTGAGACACATATCCTCTTGATCCCATAATCTTCTCCAACAAAATTCGAATTTGGTCTTGAGAGTGCCACATAAAGGGTCTTGAAGTCTCCTTTTGACCTACACATGTCACAAAACTCATAACACATATATAGATATATGGAAACTATGTTAATTTCTGGATTTTCTATTAATTCACTTAAAATACATAAAATAAATAACTTTGGAAAAACAAGGATCACTGTACATATATTTATGAAAATGGTTACTTGATGTAGGGTTTTAGGTCAAATGGCTATGAAATAAGAGCTAAATGGTTATGACATAATGGAAATATGTATGAATATGGAGAACACTTTTAAGACTCTTTCTAGAGTTTTAACACAACTTGAGGAATGAGACTACATATCCTCCTAGAGTTTCAATACAACAAGGAAGTGAGACACATATCCTCTTAGAGTTTATTACAGCAGTGAGATACATATCCTCTTGATCCCATAATCTTCTCCAACAAAAATTCGAATTTGGTCTTAGAGTGCCACATAAGGTCTTCTAGAAGTCTCCTTTTGACCTACACATGTCTAAAACTCATATACATATATAGATATATGAAACTATGTTAATTTTCTAGTTTCTAATCATAAATTCACTTAAAATACATAAAATAAATAACTTTGGAAAGCAAAAGGATCATAACCCATATATTTATGAAAATGGTTACTTGATGTAGAGTTTGGGTCAAATGGCTATGAAATAAGAGCTAAATGGTTATGACATAATGGAAATATATGAATATGGAGAACACTTTTAAGACTCAACGGTCGCAATCTTGGAGGATAGAGGCTATGATGTTGTTTTCGGTGAAGGAAAATCTTTCGGTGATACAAAACAATAGGACAAGCCAAAGAGAATTGGGATTCAAGTTAAGAATCTCTATAAACTTAATGTAGATGGTTGCACGACATTGATGGGTAAGGCAGACAAAGTGGTGAGTCAGGGATGAGGGTGAGTTATGGCACGGAGATTGGGCCATCTTCACCACGGAGTCTTAAAACTCATGCGACCCAGATATCTACGGCTCTCCCCATGGAGTGCAGTTATGCGGTTGGAGACGCATGTCTGAGGATGTACTATGGGAAAAATATGAAAATACCACACTTTTGTGAGAAGGAAAGAGCAGGAGCCTCGTGGATCCTTGAGAGAGTTCACTCCCGGATGTGTGTGGACCATTCTCTATTGCTTCATACATACATAAAGCATAAGTACTATGTTATATTTGTTGATGAATTTTCTTGTAAGTGTTGGATCTAGTTCATTCGAAGAAAGATCCGAGACATTCTCAAAATTTCTTTACGTTCAAATCCTTTGGTGGAGAAAGACACAAGGAAGCATGTGAAGGATCTTAGGAGCAGGCGACAATGGTGGTGAGTACATCTCCAATAAATTCAAGAACTTCTACAACAAAGAAGGAATTCAAAAGAGAACTAATTGTGCATCATAACCCACACTAGAATGGGGGTCATAGAGAGAAATATGGAGAACAATTGTGATGCAACAAGAGCGATGTTGCATGATCAAGGCCTACCATTGAATCTATGAGTGGAGGCATGCAACACAAGCGGTGATTTGTGCAAAACCGTTGTCCTCATCAAGTACTTGGCATGAGTACACCAAAAGCAGGCACTGACTAGTAAGAAACCTACATGTTTCACATTTTAAGATTTTTTGTCTGCATCTTTTTATGTGCATGTGACCCAAAGACATGAGGAAGAAGCTAGAACCAACAATTTGAGATTGGGATTTTTGTGGGAGTACAACGTGATACTCCCCACAACTATCGGTTGTATTTTCCAAACAACGAGAATGATTGTTGTGCGTGATGAGATATAAAATTTGATGAGGATAAAGCCATGTGATTGTCCCTTGAGAGGGAGATAGATTTGCATGGATGAGCACTCAGATATGTGAGAAGCTGAAGCCACATGCGGAGGATCATGGAGTGAGAAAAAACTACATGTAAAGCCATCCACGAGAAATGACGAAGAGCGCATTGTTATAGGTGTCAGATCTGATCATCCCCCATGACCTGGTCAAAGCTGGACATCATCCCCAAGACCAATGAAATAGGGTCTATCATCCCCCTTACATTTCGGTTAGCTATATAGCCCTACAGAGAAGAACAATTCATTCATGAGCTTCTATTCGTGAGATTTCCAGTGTGAAGTATATGTTATATCACACTATTGACTCACCAACGGCCCTCTAAAGGGACTAACTGCACACTTGCATATGAAATATTCTCCATTCAAGGGTGCAGCACTCATACGCACTTCAGACATTCAAGAGTGTGTTGGTCACACGGGAAGCTTGAGAATTCTCATTGTTTTAGGAATATCCACGTGGACGAGTGCCTTCTAGAAGAGTCCATATGTGTCAAACTTCAAGTGTCCATATAACACCTCTGAACTTGGAAACATGTACTTGCCTATTATTATAATCTCATTCATTGGCTACCATCGGTTTCCCTATAAACTAAGCGACAGATCCTAGTGCTAGGGAAGAAGGAAGAATTTTCGTAAAGAAATGATGTTGGATTCTCATTTGAGAGAGTGAAAGTACTAATATGTTTTTGGTGTGATGTTGGGTGTGATGAGGCTGGGATGAAGAGTACGATGTCTGGTGGCAACAAATCAATCATTGGTTTTAACCTCCCCCTTCTACTCTTTAATAAAGATTATTGTTCATTTTCCCATATATATGTCTCTATATGTCTCTATTTATTGTGTAATGGATTCTTGAATGATATATATATTTCATATCTAATCGATTTTATTGAGTAAGATAAGTAGATATACTGTATATGCATGTTGTTTTGTTCTTTATTTGTGTTTTTAGGAATCGATCCGACGATCGAGTTGGATTGAGTGAGCGATCAACTTGATGATAGAAGGAGAAGGAGAAGTGCATAGGGATCACAAGTAGATTCTTTCACCATTACGTGGCCATGTCCTGTTTATTTTTAGAGAAAGTGATAGTAATTATTTCCTCTATTGTTCTAAGTAACTAGCACAACACTTAGGGGAATTTGGTTTATTCATAGATCACAATTCCACATAACATGCACCACGAAGCTAATAGATTGAGACTTGATGCAATAGATAATGTAGGAGCCCCTACTTAAGCATAGACAAAGACGAGTCCCCGAGAGAGAGATTTACTAGATACATGGCTCATTATGAGCAAGTGTATTGTGTGAGAATCATCTTCCTTTCGGGAAGTGAGTGCATCAACCAATTTGGGTTAATGCATTGGGTGGAGGAGTATGACTCCATTAGCCCAAAAGAAAAAATGTCACATGGGAAATTGTCCCAAGACCGGTCGGAAAATCGGTGGTTGGATCTAGATGGATCTACAAGGTAAAGCAAGTTCGTCGATGGGAGTGTGGAAGTATAAGGTAAACCCACGGCAAATGAAAGAGGCGAATGCGGTCGACATTGCATCGAGGCCACTCTACGGGGATCTCCTGTCGACATGGAACCAATGGAGAAGGGTAATCTGATTGAAGAAGAGAGTCATGACCACTTTCAGGCCCGAGAACCCGCGAGAGGAAATGACGGGATAACTAAGGTGTGAGTACGCGCTACCCCACAAGAACTAGCAGTTGACCATCAGGGGCTAAATGTAGAGGATTTGTTCCAGTTCCTTGTCTTTCTTCCTAAGGGAGAAAGGGTAACTCGTTCCCCACGTGAAGAAGGAAGAAGATTTTTCCATTCCTATGGCTTCGGAATTTAAAACAAAGGCCACAACATTGGAAGAGGCCCCACCAGGCTTATCTCAGACGGGGAGCATCTTATTGGGTCACCATTAGTCGCCGTGGTGAGAATGTACATGATCAGTGAAGAATGGCCATTGATGAAGAGGAGGGACCAAGTGTAGTGGTCTCGTGCAGAATGAAAAAAAATGGAGCACTTAGGCGTCGAAAAGAGTGAAGCAGAAATAATATAAGAAGAACGGGTAGAGGAGGTTGGGCCCGACCAGATTGGCCCGACGGGCGATCAGGGGATTTACCTCTCAGACGCCATGGCGGAAAGAAACACGGAGTCAAGAAAGAAGGGAGCGAGTCTAGTGTGGACGGCCAGACTTCCCATCAAACGAGAGATGCAAACAGCAGTTCCCAAGGATATAATGCAACTCAAGATGCTAGTGTAGGGATTTGAGAAGGAAAAGTGCCTGACGGATGCGAGAAAACGAATAAACAATTACAAGCGGTGAGCAGGAAACCTAAAGTCGTCGGGGTTGAAGCGAAACTAAACAGACCCGAATTATAGACATGGAAGCCTATTGTGGCTCGGTATAGAAATGAGATCAAAGAAGTCGTATGTCGTAATGGCCGGAATTATAGACATGGAAGCCTATTGTAGCTCGATATAGAAATGAGATCAAAAGAAGCTGAGAAAGGCAGCCTCCACAAGCTTGTCTTTGAATATGTGCAATGCATAGATGTTATGAGATTAAGGCATGCGAAGCGACAACTCAAGATGGAGCGACTAAGAAAAAAAGTGGGCGAGCTGAGAACATGATAAGGAACGGCAGATCATGTTCAATGCTGGTGCAAGAGGTGATGGAATCTCGTCCCCATTGCTTCTTGTTATTCTTTATTCATAGGCTCATGAACGTTTTCTTTTATTACGCATGGAAAGCATATGAGGTCGGTTATGAAATAGAAGATGGTGTACAATTCCTCCAGAATCATGAGGAATCATGATGTGCCAACTCAGCACATACGATGTGTGAGTTTTACTCGCATGGGTATTTGTTACATACGGGACAGAGATTTTGACCTGGTCTTGTATGTAGGGGACATCCATTTTGAGGGCCCTCACCTCTTATGCCTTTCAATCAAATCCGTGGAAAGAGGCTTGTAACACTGTTTGCAGTCTAATCAAGTTACTGAAAGCCATTTATAGTCAAGAAGGAGAACATGAGAGGTCGAGATACTAATGTTCAATAAAAACCATACCTTTTTTGAAATTTGAGGGCAATGGAGATAGGATCTTTGAGGACAAAAAAGTTGGTGCCTCGACCTTTGTGTCAATCAAAGTCTTGTTTTTCGCAAAAAGAGGCCCTTGATTGTTGTCGAGAAGGTGGATGATGTCACCCAGATAGACATCGCAACAGAGAGCCTTGGGGCACCCAAATTCTGCGCGAATACTTACCGCAGTACCTAGATATGTGGCATGTGTTCAAACATGTGGGATCTAGTGGATGGGGCTTCGGTTTGATCCATCTGTTATTTGGTTTCTACTTGCAAGGTTTACACTCCAGCAGTCTGATGTTCTAACGGATTGGTGGAAGGAAGTTCTCCTTTCAAATGGATTTAAAGTTCCGGACAGGAGATGGCTTTAAATTATGAAGTCTTTCGAGGCTTGGGAGCTCACGGTTCGCGGGAAGCCCCGGACCTACGGAGGATGGCGGCGTTGCTATGAGGGATTTATGCGAGAAGGCTAGTTGGGGGAGATGTCGGGCACCAAATCGGCTACCTCTCGAGCCATTTTTATCATCCTTTTTGACCCTTTTGTGTTTAATTACCTACATTTGCTATGATAAACTTATAAGGGTAAATACCCCTAACTTTTTCCAAATTGCTAATATTTTGAAATTAATGAATTAGAGTCACACGAGTCTTACCTATTTATGACACTAGATATGTGCTTGACTACGGTTTGGGCTTGAGGAACCTTCACTTCAACGTTTTGACAACCCAGTTTTAGTAACGGTCATCCCATCTATATGGGGATACGCTGTGCTAGACTAAGTCACAATTCCACTAGGCCTGTCTTGGCCCCTGTCTATCCTAGACACTCTGATGTTTGTCTTGTTCACAACTAATGTGCCTATTTCTAAATGCGTAGATTACCACTTTCCAAGGGGAGATGCGTGTATCTCTCTGTATTTGTCTGTATAAAATGGATTTTGTTCCTGTATAATGGGGGTTCCCGAATGGATATTGTAATCACATCTTACGGGATTAATAAATCCTCTACTGGATTTTTTTGTTCTAATCATCTTCATGACTAACGCAATCTGATTAAGAGATGGGCCCGCTCTTACGATAAGGTGTTGCGCTGTAATATGTGTGAATTGTACTTTGTTATGGTTCATCATGTTATTATTCTTCACTATTAGATTGCTTTGCTAGAAGTTTAATTATTTGATTGTAATCTCACAAAAATGGTTTTTGAATCTTAACTATAAACCTTGGTTAAGACGAATTATGTCATTTGTTCACACTATCACACTTGTGATTTGCCTTTAAAGGATACACTCCTAGATTGATAAAATTAATGTCGGATTAGGGTGGATAAGTGTTGCTTACCGACACACGACATCTGATTCTAGGGTATGAAGAATGCTCTACAAGCTCAGATAATTGTTGGGAGGTGTACGATTTGATGTGTAAATGGCTTGATAACCCTCCTCATTGACTTTCAGGGTGAAGGGTTTCTCCCTCACTATGGAAACAAGCACTTAACCTCCCTTTACCTGCATATACACAATACTCACGCAATTTCTGAAGGAGAGCTGCATTGTGAATGATGGATGTTGCTTGGCACGATCTTTGTATGGTGGAATAATTTCTCAAGAAACTTCCTTTCTAGCAGCATCCTAGTGAAGGGTTTCTCCCCTCCCTGCAGATAGCTCTCAGCTGGGTCCTATCAACCCTCCAGCTATTGCCACCTGCAAAACAACACAATCTGAAGGAGGCACTTGCAAGTGGATGATGGTTGAAGCTTGACCACGATCTTTGGATGAGTGGAAATGAAGTTCAATAAACCTCTCACAGTGGGCACTTGTAGTCCCCCGAGGATGAGAGGGTGGTATTTCCACTCGAAAAGTACCCTTGTGCTAAACAGCACAACAAACTCACCTTACAAAGCTGAGCGAAGCATGCGAAAGTCATCAAAAAAGAGAACAATACGTATAACAATAATCATAATTCCTTCTATGGTTTTCCATCCCATTCCTTATATTCTTGGTAGAGCTTCCATACCCTTGTTCTTTGTTAGCCCCCATAAATTTTTAGCAAGCAAAATAGGGGCTAAATTTTTTTGAGCCTTCAAGGAATGCATTTCCTGCGATAAACACGATCTCCATGAAGCCTCAGTATGTGTCTTTATCCTTTGATGAAAAGTCCCCTCTTGCTTGATTCCCCGTTTTTAAAGCCTCTCTGCTTTATGTGAAGTAATGCCCAAAGGCCCCCTTTTCTCACCCTCTTATTTATCCCCCCTTGTCTTTGTTTCGGGAGATCTAACACCCCTAGAGGTTAGGTTTGGAGATTCAACCTCCACGAGCTTGAGCGTACATTATGAGAGACTCACGCAATCATGTACATCTCATAAAAACTAAATAGAGCAAAATGAGAGGAGTTTACCGTTGGTCCCTACGTTTGAAGTAGTGGAGTTCAAACTCCACACAGCAGCCAACTTCCTCCTATAACTGCGAAATACAAGAAGAAACCAGCCACAAAGGACAAGTTGTACAACATATTTCTACTCTATATGTTAGTGAGATTCATATAAAACATTAAATAAATCATTATGAATGCTTGTATAACAAATATTCTCATACATAAAAACATATCTACTAACACGTTTATTTCGGGAACTTGACATGATATACGTATTATAAATAGTACGTACAAAAGTAATCGTGGGAGAGATCACACTGATCCTTCCAAGGCAACCACTTGCAGGCTCATAGTCGGGATCCGTCCAGTCCCTTGCCTCAGCCTAAGACTCCTTTGCAAAGCTAGCATACGAGACTAACATATAAAAGGAATTTGTATCTCAAGGAAACAAGGGTTTTCCTATGATGAACTGGGGAAGAGTCGCGGGAGGCACGGGGAATCGAGACTTGGATAGGGAATACCAACGAGAGTATAATATCAATAATTCTCTCTCCCTTAGGCCATACACATGAGGAGTCTTTTTATAGTCCCTCCAAGTAGTTTCGGCAGTTGGAAGCAGTTGGCCGTGGGTACAGGGGTGGTTGAACTACACGAGTAACCATCAACTGTGACAGAAATTAGGGATTTTTATATATTTTTTAATCATTAAGAATGGCATACGGAAAAGTCTGTAGTATTCACGCGTATACACGCGTGAAAACACTGCGGACATAGTCGCGTATGAGGGATTTTCAGCGTTTGTTTTTAAGTGAATTTGTCAAGTCTGTAGGAATAGGGTGCCCATAAAGCTATAAAGCAATCATGAATAATGTCAGGTGAGAAATGATGCTATAACGAATGCCCCCTAATATGAGGTCGGAAAGGGAGTGCACATGATGGCCGAAATGTCATTCTCATCGCACAGAAAAGAACCGCAAGGACAAGAGAGGACTTCACTGGATTTCCAGCTGCCAAAAACCAATGAAAGAAACCCAGTGAGAGTCAACACATCTTTGAGGCAGAGGGCATACTATGCTGGTCAAAAAATACATCATATATATAGAAAAGTCCCTAGATAGATCCAACATGTATACAAAGTATAACTCAGTACTGAAACACACTGACAGTCGCAGATCATCCCTAGGCATGGGCAGGAAACAAGTCTGAATCAATGTCCAAGTATCACATATAGAAAGCTAATCTAGAAGATGAGTGTCAAGCGGATGTGCGATCAAGTAAATGCTTGAATCTCCAAGTAGTCTTGGGATCATAGAATCGTGCGAGTCAAACGGTACAATCACGCAACTCCGGGGATCAACATATAGGATCTTTAGCTTGTCTTTCCGAAGCTTGCAACATATAAGGGTGGACGGCATCAGCACAGATGCAGAAGGACATTTGTCAAAAGTGAGCAGAAGAATGTTGATGCTACCAGAGGTCTTCACCGATCTAGCAACGTGCGTCACACACTACACATATGGAATGAAATGTTGAAGTCGACCATGTGAAATCGTTGGATTACCGGGCAATGATGTTTCCGAGTCCTTAACTCGTGAGACATTCATAGATAATGATAATGAGTGTCAAGGTGCCCCGAGTACAATCGATGAAAGTGCGAATGAGATGAGTTGAAGTCGAACACTGCAGAAAATCTGCAACATCGGAGCAATGATAGAATCCATCAGTGTCGATAGAAGAGTCGCGCATCGATGGGACTGCAAACCCTCATGCATGTGAAAGAACAGACTCTAGACCTTATTCCCGAGCAATGAGTCGGAGTCGATGGGGAAAAGACCTGCTGGAAGGAAGGCATTAAAGAGCATCCACTGTCAGTCTAGCGCGAGTGTAACCCGCGATGCCAAGATTTGGAAGATCGGACGGAAAGCAGAGCTGATGGAACCAAACCGTGAACGTACGTTTCAACGTCGCACAAGATGAAAACTAGCGCACGGAAGAAGCCTCACCGAACCAACGATAATGAAAAGCGACTACGGGCTGAGAAATCACAGATGAGGTCAAATGGAAATCCAGTCTTGCCACAGTCCCAAAGATTGTGATAATGTGTGTGGCACGTCGGGGAACACGGGGAAACCACTCGGTCAGACCCATGATGATGATCAAAGATGCGAGCACGAGGTCACCTATCAAAGTGATGGAAATAGGGCCAAGGTGCGGCTCGAGGCTTGCTCTCGCGACGCAGTATGTCGTGTGACTAGAGACGAAAAGCCGCGGGCAAGAAGTCAATGGGGACCTTCTCAAACCAGCACGAGCGAAGATCAAAACATCTGATGTGATAGAACATGCATCTTGACAAAGATCGGGAAGAGACCGGCCGATATAATGAGTCAGAACAAACGCAGAATGGCTAGACTCGGGGCTAGACTTCCCTTGAACAACACGGCTGTGATGACCATGGCGGTAAAAAAGTGACAGCTGTCGATAGAATGCTCATCTGCGGAGGCAAAACAAACTCTCCATATGATTGGAAGAATATACCAGGGGAGACAGCCCGACAAGTGAAACATGGCAAAAGGCTGAACCTAGGTCACAACTAAGACCATCTCCCAAATGAGGAAATATATATAAGTATCCATGTACGCTATGTTCAAGAGCGACAAACGACTCTGTCTCGCCATGCAAAATAACGAAGATACATCCAGTTCCGCTCTTTTTGTTATCATTTGATTTTTGTCTTTTTCATAATAAGCTTTGAGAAAAAGAATAAAAAATCCTTTCATGGTACAATGGGATAGAAACGGTATCAAGAAAGCAGAATCTGGAGATGCCGTTCAGGATTGGAACAATCCTATGCTCAATACTGAAGTGTGGCTAAAACCGTTAGTGATACTCGAGACAGCGTTCATCCATTGGTACAAAGGTGTCAAGTCGTGATAGCTAAGTGCATGCGAATGGTTAACTTGTACTGAAAGTCAAGGTCAAAAGTTGAAAACTTAAACATGAGTCCAAATGAAGCCGGCTAAAGGCCCAGGGATAAACAAGTAGCCAATATGCAATGTCAGTAATACAACAACGATACCGCAGGGAGCCTCTAGGGTATCGGCCGAAAAATGACTAAGTGATGAAGGAAAGAATGAAGCTTCACCACAAAAGACATGGCGGGACTAAAAGAGGACTCGAGCCTGCATAAAAAAGCGGCACTGGGCAACAGAGAGTGATTCATGGAGACTAACTAGGAAGCCCATGTAGGAAAGGCTCTACTATCAAAATCATGATTAAAAATCGGCGAGATGAAAATGAGTGTAATACTCATGGCACATTTGATGGGATCGACCCTAAGGCAGAGTGAGTCGGTATGGAGGACTAAAATGCAAGATGCAGGCGGAAAGTGATTCCAACTAACCTATATGCCGTGAAGATCATCATACACCTGCCATGAAAAGTCTGAAATCATGGATCAAAGCAGGAAAAAATCTCACTCGATCAAAATCGTACTGAAAATACTACCAAACTCGCACTTCACTGAACGATGCGAGTTATACAACATAAGAGCGATTAGAAAAAATAAGCATAAAGAAAACTTTCGCGAGAAATTTTCAATTTTTAGCATAAATATTTCAAATTACCTCTCAATTGTAGTTCATTATTGCATAGCTGATTTGGAAGAATTGCTCTGGAGCTAAAAACTTCTTTCGGCAAATCGGGAAACAACAGGCAGATCGAACGTACGAAACTTTCGAGTGAAGGCTCCTTAATCATCCTGTTTATTCATTTTACTCGTTTGAAATTTAAAATTAAGTGAATTTTTGCCTAGAAACCCTTCTTAAAAAAATGCGTATCTATACATGCGGGTTCAAATGAAGTGAAACCAGCGTACTTACACTGACGATTACTCTGAAAAAAGTCGCGTATGCGCAGAATCAGTAACTCAAAAGTGTTTCTAATGCAAATTTTGATGAATTTTCTCGGGATGACAATCTCATGGAGGAGACAGCGAGCATAGTGCAATAGACCAGAGGATAGCATGGAAGATCGCGTGAAGCACAAAATGTCCTCACGGCTGTAGGATTGTTCAAATTTTTCAAAATGCATATCGAAAGTAATGTGAGATTACATGAAATATCGCGATCTCGTAAATTCTTGGGAACTTGAGATCGGGATTGCTTCATAATTGATCGGATGCCACTACGCATAGAAGTGGAAGATATATACTTCACTCTTGGACTCTCCCAGGAGGGAGATCCGGTGGACTTGCCTGAAGAAGCCCTGGGAGGGTTGGCCGTGGAAGACTATGTCCAAATCTATTGCGTAGATAATTCAAGAAGGTTGGAACCTGAGATTGCTATGTCGAGAGATATCACGGTTTTGCACATAAAGATCCTCCACGGTTCACCATCGAGCGAGTGGCGGGGATCTGCCTCACCACACCCGAGGCGTCCGGGGCGCTTGCATGAGCATAGTCTTGTAGAGTGCTTAATTCATGTGTATGATTGGTGCACGACCACCTTTACTGAGACATGAAACAACAAGCTGACACCTCATTCACATAGGGATCAAAACAAAACACTTTGGTTATGGGACCATTTTGACAACATTCTTCTTCGAGAGAGTTCCGGCTTTGAGACCCCAGAAGTCATCTCGACTACATCGGTGGCCGCGGGACCCAAGAATCGCCGATTGGGCGAGACATGATGAGAGCCCGGGCGGCGAGGTACCCAGAACCACCTGGGATGATGAGTTCTTCTTGTGGTGGAGAGAGACAGATCATCGCGAGTGGGACTGACTATCCCCTGTCCTAGGGATGGATTTCCTAGGAGATCCGGGTCTAGTACTTCCACCGGAGAGCGGCATGGGGGAGCGATCGGTAAGTTTTTTCAAAAATTTTGACTTATATAATTTTATTGGATTTTTCAAATATATGAAAAATGAAAAACAAACATGTTTTTGGTTGGATTCATAATGACGACAATGAAAAAATGATCATGTTTCGGATGTTGGACCGTTAGACACTGTCTGAGGGCCCTAGCACGTCTGGCGCCGCGAGAGGTGAGGCGGAGACGGTGGATTACGACGGGACACTCAGGCAGGTGCGAGAGAAACTTGGAGGGACCGACCCGCCAAATCCTGCGAGCACAGCTGTGGAGGACTTGCCGGGAAAGCCGTCCGAGAGACGGGGCGTAGGAGAATACCCGGGGAGCTCAGGTTAGACTATTCAGCCCAGGTGTGGCCACTTGCAGTGATGTTCTATAGGAACACAACTGCGGGCGGGGTCCTCGGGAGTGAGACGATTTTATATATTAGATGACTGTATATTCTTTTTGAGTCGAACATGATGGGGCATAAGCCCAAGTTTTGTACGGCATTTATGGATCCAAAATTTTGTACAAGTTTTTTTGACACTACTAGATGATATATACGGCGATATTTGATGTGATGTGATAAATGTATCAAATGTATGATGTTTTTGATGATTAGAAATTATTGTATTGAATGATTAATATGCCAATCTAAAAGCTTGATTAGCTAATGAGTCAAAGCAAACCAATTGTCAGCTCGAGGAATATGAATGAATGTTAAAATTGAAATGACCTTTGTAACAAACGTACCCTCAAGAACAATCGTAATAAAGCTGGATCTCGTACTCGATAAGTGTTGTTCAATCTGCGACACCACGGTGGGAGTCCAAGAAAACTACCAACGAATCAACACCCAAAGATATTGCCTCAGAGTAGATGAATGGTTGCTAGTGTATTACGCTGCGTTATTGGAAAGCTAGAGACCAATGCGAGACCCCTCTTGAAACCAACTTGGTATTGGGATGGATAATGAAGCACCCAAAGCCGCGGAAACTAAGTTCGGATGTGTCTACTAGCACCATCGAGCGAAACCAAATGACTTCATGACATCAACACAACACTGCCAAAAGCCCAGATCAAAAAGCATCACCATCTCATCAAAAAATCGAAAATCAAACAGAGATATGTACAAAACAAAAAAACTACTATATACAAAGCAAAATGCGAGCCAAAGCCTAGGCATAATACTTCTTCAAATAGAGGCCCATTTCGGGGCTTTCAGGCAACTCGTTCCCTTCGAAGTCAACCAAGGTATCACGCTCCTTTCTTAAGGACCTTTTTGACGATATAGGGGCCATACCACATCGACTTAACACTTTTCACTACCCCCAAGGCGTCTTTTTTCTTGGGCATCAGACCAAACAAGGTCACCTTCGGAAAAGACCCTTTAGGCTTAAGCGCCTATATCGTGCGAACTTTGACTCTGTTTTATGCGCTTCATTCAACGTGGCGGCATCTCGACGGCTTGCTCATCAAGATGTTCCGAGATGAAGAAGCCGCTCGCGGACTAGACAGTGTCGATGGGAAGAAGCTCAGCGACTAATTTAAGGAAGAATCTCGCATTCAATGGGAAATACGGATTCCACCCTAGTGGACTACCTTTGAGAAACGGAGTAAAGCCGGTCTGCGGTTTTTAATTGACGATCTGTATGCCCGGGAGTGCGGGATACTCAGCATAATGTGCCGATTGGATCTATGTTTATCAATCGTCGGATTTGAAGAATTGTCTTCAGGACTTATTCCACGGCTTCCACTTGCCCAGTTGGCTCGAGGATAATATGGAGATAGGATGTATCTACTATGGAAACCCAATTTAGAGCCAACTCGGCCATCATGCACTATTGCAGAAAGTGGCTTGCCATGGTCGGTGACAATCTCTCTAGGACTATCTCAGAAACGAGCGATAACACTGGTTGAAGAAGAAAGAGAGCATGCAGATCTCACCATCGTTCCCAAAAGTAGGCATAGCCTCGACCCACTTCGTAAAGTAGTCTCACGCTACGATAATGTACTTGTGACCTTTTGCGAGAAGGCGGGTTACAAGATAGTATAATCCATACCCCACTTTGTAAAAGGTCGACGATGTAATTGCGGAAAAAGCGGAGGCTGGATGAGCGCGCATTTTTTCGAGTATACACACAACAGAGGATGACACTTCTTGACAGATTCGATACAATCTTTGAAAATCAGAGGGCCGAAGTAGCCGGCCTGCCTAAAATCTTACGGTACGTAGCAAGCCTACGATGAAATGACCCCCACAAGCTCCGCTGTGAGAATCATTGAGCACGACCTCGGCTTCTTCGAAAGTTAAGCGAACGTCTTAGGATTGAATCAACCCCTCGACGTGCACAGCATCACCAATAATCGGATAGTTCTTGGCTAAGTGATGGCGCAGCTTTCACGGCGCTCATCTTTCGAAAAAGAAGAGGGAAACTTCATGATCTGGAGATATACAATGATATCCCCATACCAAGGATCTTGTGGAGAGAAAAAGAAACGAAGTGTTCGATCGGAAAAGGACTCATCATAGATCATCTCCTCTCCACAAGGCAACTCGGAGATCAATTCGCAAAAGACTAATGACTTCTTAGGATTTGCGAGCACATGAACTCTAGATCAAATTCTTGTAATATCACAATCCCATCTATTATATTTGCCCCCAATCACTCGCCTGCTGAGGACAAACTGAAATGGATTGGCAGCTGCCAAGACATAAGTTTTGCTAAGAATAATATAATGTCGGAGTCGCTGTACAGCATGAACTGCTGTTAAGGCTAATTTTTCTATCGGGGTGTATCGTACTAAACCGCCATCTTCGACTATAGTAATAACATACCACCAGAAAGACCATTCCCCACCGCAAACCATACCAATGGTAGATTCTGCTGTAGCCAGATACAAAAGGAAATCTCTGCTATAATCGGGTGGACTCAGCAAAGGAGCAGAGGTCAATGCCTTTTTCAAGGCATCGAATGAGCGTTGAGCGTAGTCGTCCTAAAGAAAAGGAACTCCTTTCTTCAACAGTCTCATATATCCCTTTGTAATCTCAACATAGTTAACGATAAACCTCCGAAGAAAATTAGACTTCCCTTGGAGACTTTGAAGCTGACGGATTGAAGACGGGGGAGGCAACCGAAGTATTGCCTCAACCTTGAAGGGATCTACCCTTATCCATTCCCTAGACACGATAAATCCCAACAGCTGACTGGATGTTACCACGAAAACGCACTTGTTCGGATTCAAAAGAATTTTATAAAAACGACATCTTTCAAATATTTTCCGGAGGTGACCAGGATGATCCATCCTCTTTCGAGAATGAGCAGCTAGATCATCTAAGTATGCCTCGATAATTTTCTTGATGTCGTGGAAGGCGTAAGACATGGCCTGCTGAAAGGTAGCTCCAGCATTTTTAAGACCAAAAGGCATTTTATTATATGCAAACGTACCCCAGGGACAAATAAATGCGGTCTTATGTTGATCTTTTGGACGGATAGTAATTTGATTATAACCAGAGAAACCGTCCATGAAGGAGAAAATCTCGTTACCGGCACACTCGTCAATAATCTGATCGATGAAAGGTGTGGGGTAATTATCTTTAGGACATGCCTTATTCAGGTCTCTGAAATCGATGCATACTCGAATCGTTCCTTGCTTTTTATCTACCGGAACGGGGTTTGAAACCCATTCAGTCAGAGGAACTGGGAAAATGAATCCCGCCTTGAGCAGCTTTTCAACTTCAGCTTTGATAGCTGCTGCCTTCCTAGGATTAACCGGACGAAGTTTTTGCCTGACCGGCTTAGCGTTTTCATACGTCTTGATCTCATGCTGGACGATAGATGGGTCTATGCCAGGCATTTCCTCATAAGACCAAGTAAAAACATCCCTATACTCTTTGAAGAGCTCGGTATAGATTTGAACTTCTTCACGGGAACATTCAGCTCCAATGAAAACGTTCTCAATAATGTTGGGATTCCTGGAGATGTTCACCGGGATAGTCGGAGAGATCACAGCCATGTTCCCTTCAGCATAAACCTGTGCTGGTGCTAAGGGGCTCAAGACTGGGTGAACAGGTCCAAGAGACTGAGGACTTGGAAAACTAGCTTCGACTTCGCTCAAGTTAGGTAGGAAGTAAGACCGATGATGCAAGTCATCCCACGGTCTCTCTATACCTGTCATTGCTTCCAGGATGGCCTCTTCAGATGGAAGAGTTGTATCTAGACAATCCTGGGCAGAAGAAGAAGTAAGCATCCAAGCCGGAGCCACATCACCATCCAACTCTTCCAGCGAAAGAGGAGCTGGATCAGACTCTGCAGTGTCAACAACAGACTGATATGCAATCTCAGCTGCAGAAATCGGGAATGCCATTCCACCCACTTGCCCTTCCTCCAAAGTGGCAGTGGGGGAAGGTAAGGTCCAAGGGTCCGAAAAATAATGAGTTCGAAAGAACTCTCTTCGAAGGGGAGCCTTGGAGGATGAAATAGCATTAATAGACACCTTAGGAGGAGGAAGATCAAAAGAACCCATCAGGGAAGAATACATTCCCACTCCTAAATTCTCAACAGGCGCCTTAGCATTGTCCAACTTAGGAACAGATGAGTCAAGAGGCGCATCCAGGTCTACAGGAGGACAGTCCAGTTGATCCACCGTGACTATCCTCCCTTCGTGGGGGAAACATACTATTCGAAATAGTGAGGATGCAATGGCATCCATATCATATATCCAGTTCCTCCCCAACAGAAGGTTGTAGTCCAAGGCTGCATCTACTACCTCAACCTCTATGTTAACGGTTTTGCCCCCAACACAGATGGGCAAAGCCGGGAAAATACCATGGGGCCTGTGAGAATGACCATCGAATGCAGTAAGAATAGTGCTAGATGGAACAGCTTTGGGAGATCCAAGTGTCTTCCAGCATGCGAGAGACATTACGCAAGTAGAAGCACCCTCATCAACAACCGTGCGAAAGATATTAGTCTTCCGATACGATGATTTAATATGGAAGGCCATATGATGAGGAAGTCTCTTCTTAAAATTCTTCATATCAAAGGTAATCAGAAGAGAATTTTTCGGATCAATAGCCCCAATGGCAGTGAGCAAAGCACTGCGCTGAGCCGGACAAGACTGGAGTACCTCTAAAGCAGACATAGCACAAGGACTCTGCGCCAGATCTTCTACAATCGAGTAGTTCTGGGCAGCTCTCGCGTTCGGATTAATCGTTGACCGCCTAGAGGATGCCTTCGGTATCCGAGGCATATACTCAACAGTTGGCTTCGTGATGTGAAGCGGCTCAGTAGGATCAGGAACTTCCTTAGCTTTCGAAGATTCTTCTCCGCCATAATCACGGGATCTCGTAGCGACATCCACGTGAGCACTCATCATAAAGATATTCGATGGAACTTCCCCTTCCTGAGCACCTCCAGAGGAAGCCCCAAGATTTTGGTTCGCGCCAGCAATTAATTGCTGCCCTTGGGGAAAAGGGTTTGTTAGGATAGCCTGGGAACTAGAAGAACCCTGCTGAGATAACAGGCGCTGAGCATCCTGAATTTTCGGGCAAAGGTGTGTGAGATGATCTCCAGCACAAAGCTTGCACGGAAATTTTACTTTCTTTTTCTCCTTTTGCCCTTCAGCAACACGCTCGTTGGTTTTATTTGCATTGCCCTTCCCATTCTTGCCCTTCTTCTTTTTATTACGTCCCTTCTTCTTCCCATCGGACTTTTGATTTCCTTTGGGTTCAGAAGATTGGACAACATTAATGGACAAAGACTGGGAAGGTGATGAATCAGCAGGCACAGCCTGACCAGAAGAAGCAGATTGTAAAGACAACTGCTGCAATTGAGAAAGCAGGCTGGCTGCACTACTACCGACCGATCCGACAAGTCCGTCACCATGCGGACCAGGTTTGGGTTTCGATAGATCCAATTTGGAGCGAGGAGCATTAGGAAAATACTTGTAAAGCATGCCAGACTGAGAATAGATCAACTCTAACTGCTGGGCCCTAAAGATGGCCTGCTCCTCGGAATATACCCCTGACATGGATACATCCTTTGAAATATCTGACTGAAGCGATTTCAAAAACCACTCGAGAAGGAACTCACCTGGAATATGGGCTTTGATAAGCCTCTTCCTTCTCCTCCATTCCTGAATATGATCAGAAATGTGAGTTGCCTCATCCTGCTTAAAATTAGCCAGGAGTTCGGTCCTAGCCTCATATCTGACAGGCAACTGGAAATGGTTAAGAAAAGTGACAGCCAGTTCTCCAAATGTGGCGAAACTGCCCCCAGTGAGCTCTATATACCACTTTGCGGCATTTCCAGTTAAGGTGCGCTGAAATAATCTCAATCTAATCGAGTCGTCGATCAGAGAGTTCGACGAGCACCATAAGTGGAAAGTGGTGATGTGGTCTGCCGGATCTTCACCATTCTTACCTTCAAACTTAGGAATGTCTCAAGGAAGTTTGGTTGGAACCGGAGGCCACCCCGGACTATACCGAATCGGGTCATTAGTTAACTTCGACAAGTCTGGCAAGTTTAACGTTGCCAGAAATGGTAATCGAGGTGGAGCCTGAGAATTCCATCCTTGATAGGATGGATTTCCAACATTCTGAAAAGAATAGCCTAGATTTGATGAGGCACCAGGCTGCCAGAAAGGACCCGTAGAAAACGGAGAAGAACCTCCTCCCCACGCCGAGTTACCAAAACCCAGACTAGTTCCCCCCGCTGAAGTATTGACCGAAGAGGAAAGCCCCTGGTAGGGGTTCCACGCATTAGATAGAGGAGAAAAAGACTGATAAGCACTCGATGCAGGGAAAGAAGCATTCCCTTGATGACTCGCGAGGAACTGATTCCCTGCCCCCGACGTTGCAAACATAGGATTCCATCCCATAAAAGCAGTCGAACTTGGCCCCTGAGCCCAAGGATTGAAACTTTGGGTCTGGGACGTAAAAGGAAACGACCCTAAAGAAGGATTGGGACTAGGAATATGCCCAGTCCCAAAGGGGAAACCCCGAAAAGAAGCTGATCCACTAGCCATGTTGGACATGGGCGTAGATCCAGCTGCACCGGCGGTAAAGGAAAAAGAGGGATTTCCAGCAATGGACATCCCTGAAACGAAGGGACCAGATTGAGAAGCATATGCTTGGGTGAACCCAGAGCCAATCATAGCAGTGCTAGAAGCACTCGAAGATAGAGCAATAGTGCCCCCTGCCTCGGCGGAAGCAGGGGTCTGAATGCCCGCAGCACTCACGGTAGAAGCCGCGTTCCCAGTCGTGGCCATCGAAAGATAAGAAAGATATGGAAGATCCAGCGGTCTCTCAGACTCCGGTCCGACGTACTGAATAACAAACGGATGATCAGGAGGAAGAGGAGATGGACTTGTAGCTGCAGGCTCAGGGAGCACATTCATTCGAAAATCTTTCCTGAGAACAATAATTTTTTTTTTTTTTTTGAGGTGAGCGAACGCTCCTCTCGACAACCGACACCGAATCATGAACGAAACCTTCGGTGACCTTAGTGGAGGAACTCTCTCCGCGACTCTACAAAGGTGAAAACCACCTGCTAGATCGCTCCTACGCCTTCTCGAAGAAGGCTCTGCACTCTCGGGAGATAACCCCCGGACTCTCCTCGAACGTCGAGGCGCTCGATCAGCCACTTTTACAAATTTATTATATTAGACTCAAGAAAAGTGAAAAGCTAGGCAAGCTAGGAGCAAAGAGCACTCACTAAAATCAAAACCCTGAGAAACAGCAAGCAAACAGCCTCCAAGTATTTCCGCTCCGGGTGATGAGGACCGGACACCAAAATATAGGAAAGCGAAGTATAGGGCCTTCCGAAAGCAGTCTGGGATGATTAGGGCCCATAACAACTAGCGAAGGTATCAGAAACAGTTACGCCGACCTCCTAACGACAGCCTTTGCCGGCTCAAGCACCCAAGCTTCGCAAGGGCACCCCCCAGAAGTACTGCTGAAAGTGATGCGACGTCCGCCTCAGGTACCACGGGTATTCCCCCCCGCAGTCACCTGTGTGGAACCTAGGAACGGCAACTATGGACACCAATCCATATCAGAAGCTGGGCGGAACGGTCTTGAGGTCAGATTCAGCTAATCGGAGGGGGGGTATCCCTCTTCTTAACCTTCACTTCCCCTCGCGCTTGACTCTCTGATGAGAGCTTTCCCAGTCCACCTCACGGAGTTGGATTTCGCTCAATTAATCAACTTCTATGTTTGTTTGAGCGGCCTTGGAGAGTTAACTCTCCTCTCACCTATTCCAAGGCCCTACAACCTAGCTAGTTGGTGATTGACACTAAATAAAACTTGCTAGTTGATTTTAGATTTAATCGCTTATTTTAAGGGCTGTTGTATTAAGTCACAAGGATATGGAGTTGAAACCAATGATGTTCTGACGCAAAAGAAATTAATAAAAACCCGACTACATGCACATGCAGTTCTTAGTCTTTCGATGAAGAGCAATTTCTATGTAAGTTCTACGAGACTAAAAATGTATTTTTCTTTTCGAATTACAAACTCACACTCACAAAAACTAAGAAGCTAACTAAATGATTCAATGCACCTAATGCAAATGACCACTAGCATGTAAATTCTAAGATGCAAAAAGTCCCTTGAAACAAGGTGAAATTTCCCAAAAGGCTCCTTCAGTTTTAACTCATCTTTTGTTGTCCAGAAAGCCAATTCTTGAAAACAAGAACTCTTAATATAAGACACCAAAATACTCAACAAGAAGAAGAAGAAATCAAATGACAACCTCTCCTCAAAATCAAGCCGAAAACTAGAAGCAAGAAACTTCACAAAAGCTCCAAAAGATATGACCAAACGAAAATGAAAATGCAACAACAAAAACAAAAACAAGAAACAATGTTTTTTGAGTTTTTGATATGCAAAAACAAAAAGCAAAACAAATGTTTTTTGGACTTTTTAGTTTTATAAAGCAAGAGCTCAAAAAGACCAAGCACAACTATCACAATCCAAGCCAAAATGAGACCGAATTTCAAGCATAAACTTCAACAATGCTCCCAAACCTTATAAAGCTAATGATAGCAAGATCAATAAGAGCAATGGAAGACCAAAAACTCAGCCAATCAGCCTAGAGAAATAGTGCAAACTCGTTGCAACAAAAGACTCCAAAGAAACAAGAAAAGTTCTTCGAAAATTGCAACAAAACCCTAGCCTATGAAACTCAAGAAAACCAATCGAAAACAAAGAAAAAAACGCAATGCAAAGCACAACACAAAGATAGGAGCGAGTCAGTGAGCAGAAGCTCTCTGTTCTGATAAAGCAGAACAGCCAAGAACACTCAAAAAGCGATCTTGGAACTCAATCCAGGAGTGCCAGCACCAACAAGGACACTTTGCCAAAAAGATCAGTTTTCGGACAAACGAAAGAGAAACAAGACTTGAAACCACTTCCTTCACACTCCAGTAAACACAGAGACACTGTAGACACAGGCCTCCACAGCCAGAAAGGACCAAAAAGCCAATAAACTCAAAATTTCAAAATCTGCCTAGGTATACGCGACCTTGCAGTTATGCAACCAGCGTGTATACGCGTCTGTGTTAGGGGAAACTCGCGTATACGCGGATCCTTTTGGACAGACTCGCGTGTATACGCGACTGTGTGCAAAAAAAAGAGCGTATACAAAGAAAGATAATGAAAAACAAAAAGGACAAGCCTGGGAATGACACCAAGGCTTCAGACTGACTGCAAGAAAATAAATTGGACTGTAAAAGACAGATAAAACTGTTGGCAACCTACCAAACAGCTGAAACAACCCAACAGGAGAATCACAAAAATGTGATCCCCAGTGGAGTCGCCAGTTCTGTTTCGGGGAATTAACACCCTAGAGGTTGGTTGGGATTCAACCTCCACAGAGCAGGGGCGTACTACTTAACAGAGACTCACACAATCATGCACATTCATAAAAACGAAATAGAGCAGAATGAGAGGTTTACCCGTTGGTCCTACGTTTGAAGTAGATCCTCGTGGAGTTCAAACTCCCTGCAACCGTCCTTCCTCCTTAACCTGAAATACAAGAAGAAACCAGCACAAAGGACAAGTTGTACAGCATATATCTACTCTAAATGTTAGTGAGATTCATATAAAACATTAAATAAATCATTATGAATGCTTGTATAACAAATATTCTCATACATAAAAGCATACACTAACACGTTTATTTCGGGAACAACATGATACTTCTGTATTATAAATAGTACGTACAAAAGTAATCGTGGAGAGATCACCTGATCCTTCCAAGGCCTTCGCAGACCGTCGTCTGGATCCGTCCAGCCCTTGCCTCGCTAAGACTCCTTCCAAACCGGTGCATACGAGATAACATATAAAGGGATGTGTATCTCAAGGAAACAAGGGTTTCCTACAATGAACTGGGAAAGTGCAGGAGGCACGGGGAATCAGACTTGGATAGGGAATACCAACAGAGTATAATATCAATAATTCTCTCTCCCTTAGGCCATACACATGAGGGCTTTTTATAGTCCCTCCAAGTAGTTTCAACAGTTGGAAACAGTTGGCCATGGGCTGGGGCGGTTGAACTACCTGAGTAACCATCGACCCAGCGCGAAATTAGGGATTTTTTATATATTTTTTAATCATTTTAATGGCATACGCGGAAAATTCTAGCTGTACTCGCGTATACACGCGGAAAAGTATGGGCATAGTCGCGTATGAGGGATTTTACACTGTTTTTAAGTGAATTTGTCCAAGTCCGTAGGAATGGGTGCCCAAAAGCCATAAAGCAATCATGAATCATGTCAAGGTGAGAAATGATGCTATACCGCCTTCCCCTTCTATTCCCCTTCTTACCTCTCAAATCCCCCCAAGTTCCCCTTTAAATTCTACCCTTACCCCTTTGGTGGCCATTATCCTCCCTTATTCCTCTATCGTTACCTTTCCCCAGCCCTCAAATTACATTGAAATGGGCCAAAACCCACTTTCCGACCTTATTATAGGTCTAAGCCCCTTTTCCGCAAGCCCCTTTCAAACCACTTCCCCACATGCCCGTGCGCTGGGACCAAGCGCTTAAGTCCCAAGTGCTTATCGCAATCGGAAAGATCGGCGGGAGGAAAAACCTTGTGTAATATTGAAAATCCCCGATGCGATTGTTTGTTAAACAAAAGTAATCGCATGGCTTGTCTCCCGAACTCCGATTGCGATGCTCCGATTTAATCACAACCATCCGATCTCCCCCGCGATCCGACGGTCCTCCTTCAATCGTATCCCCTTCCGCACCCCCGATTGCAATTGCGCGATTCAACTCGCCGTCCGCTCCCCGCCGCATCCTACTCGCCGCTCAATCGCAACCCCGTCTTCCGATCCCCCGATCGCTCCGTCCCTCCGATTACATCCGAGTCGCTGATCTCGCCCGGACCCACCCGCCGCTCAATCGCAAGTCTTTCCTCCCGTGCTCCGATTAAATCTCCGCCGTCCATCTCCCTGCTGATCCAATGGCTATCGCATAATCGCATCGTCGCCCATTGCGCCTCCTTTTCTCCCGCCGATTGATTGTGAGCCGTTGATCTGATCACAGATCCAACGGTCAGCGCTTAATCGCACCCGCCCCTCCAATCGCAATCGCAAGTCCCATCTTCCTGTCTCCGATTGCGATGCTCCGATTACATCACAGCCGTTCATCCTTCCCATGATCGAACGGCCCGGCGCTAATCGCATCCCCTTCCCTCCATCGCCCGATTTGATCTCGTCCGTCTGTTTGCTACATGATCCGACGGTCATCGCTTCTTCCGCCCAATCGCAATCGAAAGTTTCAATGTGTGTCTTTTCTGTCCCCCCCGATTGCGATTGCCCGATTGAATCCTGACCGTCCGTCTCCTCCCGGATCTGACGGCTCAGGTTTAATCGCCCTCCGCCTCCGTTGGGTCCCACCTCGTACGATATTTCTACCACATTTCATTGCATTTCATGCATTTTCTTTGTATTTCCTCCATTATTCAAACCTTTGTGTTTTACATTAAGGTTTAGTGAATCGCCCTCCACCATGGCCGGGTCCCGCTTCCATGGCTCCGCACCATTGTGTCCGTTGTTTCCACAGTCGTCACCGCCTTTCCTCCACCGCTCCGCCACCATTCCTCCACCTCCTCAGCGTTTCCTCCGCCGCCACTGCCCGGGTTTTAAACAGAGTTATTTCAGTGTGCAGATGGTACACAGATGGCCATTTCAGCACTGCCAGCAGATCAGCAGATGGTTTCAAAGGGGTTAGTGGTTTCTGTTGACATAATTAATGTTAACCCCGCAATTCAAAGGATTAAGGTTCAGTTTGAAGACTAAAGAGCGCACGAGCAATGCCATAACTGCGCTACCTAACAGCAGAGTTTTTCTCTCCAGAAGTACACCTCCTACAGCAATCTCCATGCTTCCTCGAGCCCATAAGCAGTTAATAGCACTGACAGAACTTCTCAAGAGACTGCCAAACAACATTAAAGAAGCATGGAGGGCCTTGTAGACTTTCATCCAGTTCATTTATTCCAGAAGGCTGACACAGAGCTCCAAGCATCAGAAAGGACTCCCAGGAAATATCAGAGGCCGAGCTCGGCCTGACAGAGCCTCCAAATAGTCTACAGAGTACGCACAAAGCCATTAAGCAGTATGGGCATGGACACTTCCGCCGATTTTGTCTTAATGAGATTCATTTATTGTATATCATGCCACTGCTTCTTCCTCTTCTCCTATAAAATATCCCCGAGAACATATTGTAAAGGTTGTTGTTGTTGTTCAGTTGCTGGTAGTTTGCTGTTAGAGGGATTCATTAAACTGTTAGAACAGTCGTGGGAGGAAGTTGCAGAGTAGTTTGTATGTAATAGGTTGGGAGGAGAAGTTGGGACTGTATTAGCCATTGAGCCATATTGTACATGACTGGTTTTGCATCAATTAATCAAAGCACATTTCACAGGATCCTGGTCTATTACTATTGGTGATGTTTTTCTTAACACTGTTATTTACATTTTCATACTGTTTCATGTTCTGCTGGTAGGCATCAGAATAATGGTATAGGATTCACCCGTGTTAGGTGCCCTATGCTGTCTGCTCTCCCTACCTTTATGTTTTCTGCTTCATGTGTATCTAAGAGTAAATTCATGGGTTTAACCAGTGCAGCGGATGTTATTGCCTACTGGCTGATGTATGAACTTGGGGGTTTGCCACTTGGATGCTTCTTTGTCAAATCTATCTCCGTTTTTTCCCTTGGAGTTGCTAAAGCAGATCTGGAGTTAAATGACCTCTGGTCTGATCTATAAGCAGCCCCTTTGTCTCTTTGAGAGCTGCCTTTGAGTATGTCCAAGCAGGTCTGGAGTTAAATGACCTCTGACCTGATCTATAGACAGAAATTGGGTTGTTCTCCTTCTTTCACTTTTCTCCCTTAATGTTCCACCCCACCATCTAATCTAAAGATCCTTTAGTATTAGATGACTTGCCCTTTGGAAGCCTTGGCTAGTGGATGCATGTAATTTCCTTTCATGACTCCATAGCCCAATGGATGGCACGGTCTTGGCCCATTCTCCTTGCTGAAACATCCTGCTGCTTTGTTCCTTTTCTCCCATTGCTTTCCCAGTCCATGATCTCCTAACCAACCCAGCAACCCTCCAACCAAACCATTTAAAACCCCCCTCTGTGCTTTATAACTAGCCTAACGTCTCATTCTAAGCTTCAAAGATAAATCATTCTTTGTTTATTGGAGAGATCCCTCTCCGGGTCCAGGAGGGCTAGATCCTAGGGCCCCAAAGTGGTTCTTATGTTGTCTCATCTTTTGGTCTTGCCAATCTGGCCAAAACATGGGAACACCAACATAATGGCGACCATACTGGGGAAAGATCAATCAGCCTTGATTTGGTAAACCACTGTGGTGGACAGTAAGTTGTAAATCATCCACCTGGCGACTTCACAATTCTTGAATGATAAAAAGACTCCACAGGTGATCAGCTGACCACTGATTATCTTGGTTTCACATAAGACTCCACTGGGAGACCATGTCGCAGTACAACATCATCCATGCCAAAGATCCAGTCACTTCGCTAATGGAAGACTCTGAACAATTTGCAGAAATAGATCCAAGCCTCATAGCAGAGTTTCAGCATGGAGTAGCAAGTGTACTGGCAGAAATTGAAGGGGAGGACCTTCGAAAGGTGGTTGACCTTCTTAGCTCACACCTCAATGCCCAACCTACGCTTAAGAAGATGTTTTTAGATCTGGTGGTGGAGAGGTATGAGACTGAAATTGAACTTTTGAGCTTGCAAGAGATATCATATGAGTTCAGAGACCCGAGAGCCTTTTTGGAAAGTCTCTCGCCCCCTAAAAATACAGAAATTCCACTGCTCTTCGAAATACAAGAAGAAGAGGGTCTGGTTTTCATAAACCACACTGAGGATGCAGTGGAAAGTGAAACAATTGAAGCTTCCCAGGATGTAGACAGCCTACCAGTCATGGCAGGCCAGGAAGAAGAGAGTATACATCCTGCGTTCGTTGATCCTGTGGCAGAGTACATGGAGGCCCTGATGTGCTCAGATATTCCAGCACTGATCTTTAGCACGGGCCAGATTCATCAGGAATGGTCACTACTGATGGTGACCACAGTTTTGAAGAACCACAAGCAGAGCACCCTGTGGTTATCTCTGACAGGCAGCCAGTGCTCATATCCTTTTTCACTACTACTTGACTGGCCGTATTGGCTTTATCATATCACCTAGAACATCAGAGATTTCTAGTTAGAGTAGGGTAGGTAGGAAGCTCAATAAAGCTCAGTGCATGAGCAAGTAGATTAGTTGTTTCATTTTCTGTCTTAGAATGTAGAAAAGGAACCTGCTAGACAGTCTAATCTTAGCAGGTAGTAGTGTAGGTAGAGAAACATATGAGGCCAACAGTCTAATCTGGTCTCATGGAGAAATAAGGGTAGAAGTAGAATAGGTTTATTTTTTCCTGTTTGTAAAAATTAATGATGTAAAGGGTCTGCAAGTCCAAATGCACCCAAGAAGAAAAAATGTTAGGACTATAGTGTGGGTAGGTAGTTGTTTGGGAGAATTGTTTCTGCTGATATGTTGTCTTCATAGCTTGTGGCAGCTGATCAAAGAAAGAGATGGATGGTTCAAGCAGCAGGCATCTGGCCTACACCAAGAGATCAATTTCTGAATTCTTAACTCCTTCAAGAAGAAGCCATCCCCATGTGGAGCCACTGTTAGCCCCCCTATGAAATTTTTGACAAGCAAATAGGGGGCTAAATCATTGTTGAGTCTTCAAGGAATGCATTTCCTCTGAAAACACAGTCTCCTTGAAGCCTCTATGTGTCTTTTATCCTTTGATGAAATCCCCTCTGCTGATTCTCCTTTATAAAGCCTCTCTGCTATGAAGAAATTCCCAAAGGCCCCCTTTTCCCTCTTATTTCATTCCCCAAAGCCTTTGTTTTCTCTCCCCATTATTCCCCCTTCTTTCCCCATTTACCCTTCAATCCCCCCAAGATCCCATTTAACTTCTTCCCCTACCCTTGGTTTTCCATTTTTCCCCTTTTCTTCCTCTATCGTTCCCCTTCCCCAGCCCTAAAATCCATTAAAATGGGCTAAAACCCTCTTCCGACCTTATTATAAGGCCTAGCCCCTTTCCTCCAGCCCCTTCTAACCACTTCCCCACATGTGCCCAGGCGCCAGGACCAAGTGCTTAAGTCCCCGGCGCTTATCGCAATCGGAAGGTCGGGCGAGTGCAAACCCCTGTGTAACATTGAAAATCCCCGATGCGATTGAGTTATAACGTTAAGTCCCCAATCTGTTCCGCACAGTTGATATGCTTCGATCGAACGACTGAGCGCTAATCGCATTGCCCCCCGTCAATCGCAATCGCAACATTCATGCTGTCACCCCCGATTGATCGCAAGTCTTTCCGCCGATCCCCCGATTGCATCCCCACCGTCCGTTCCCTTCCAGATCCGACGGATGGCGCTTAATCGCAACAGCGCTCCAAGCGCGATCGCAAGTCCTTCCATCCGCCTTCCGATTTCATCCTGGCCGTCCGTCCTCCCGCAGATCCAACGGTCAGCGCTTAATCGCACCTGCCCCTCCGATCGTTGTCCCCACCGTTGATCTGTTGGTTGGATCGGACGGTCAGCGCTCAATCGTGTCCCGACCTTTGATCGCAATCGCAATTCTTTCCGCGTTCCCCCCGATTAAATCTCCGCCATCCATTCAACCCGCGATCCGACGGTCATCGCACTCCCATTTCCTCCGATCGCAGTCTTTTCCTCTGTCTCCCGATTCGATCGCAGCCGTCTATTCTCCCGCCGATCGGACGGCCTGGCGCTAATCGCATCCCCTTCCCGCTGTCTCCCATTTCAATCCTAACCGTCCATCTGTTTCATGATCGGACGGCCAGCGCTCAATCGCATCGCCCCTCCGATCGCAATCGCAAGTCCTGCCTCCCGTTCTCCGATTGCGATGCTCCGATTACATCACAGTCGTTCATCCTTCCCGTGATCGAACGGCCCGGCGCTAATCGCATCCCCTTCCCTCCATCGCCCGATTTGATCTCGTCCATCTGTTTGCTACATGATCCGACGGTCATCGCTTCTTCCGCCCAATCACAATCGGAAGTTTCAATGTGTGTCTTTTCTGTCCCCCCCGATTGCGATTGCCTGATTGAATCCTGACCGTCCGTCTCCTCCTGGATCTGACGGCTCTGGTTTAATCGCCCTCCGCCTCCATTGGGTCCCACCTCATACGATCCTTCTACCGCATTTCATTGCATTTCGTGCAGTTTCTTTGTATTTCCTCCATTATTCAAACCTTTGTGTTTTACATCAAGGTTTAGTAAATCGCCCTCCGCCATGGCCGGGTCCCGCTTCCACAGCTCCGCACCATTGTGTCTATTGTTTCCACAGTCGTCACCGCCTTTCCTCCACCGCTCCGCCACCACTTCTCCAGCCTCTGCAGCATTTCTCCGCCACCACTGTCCGGGTTTTAACAGATTCATCTTACTGTGCCGAGAGATGGCACTGCAGAATTTTCAACGGTTTCAAGCAGAGTGAGAGTTTTCAAAGGGGTTAATGATTCCTAATGATATAATTACGGTTAACCTGCATTAAGGATTAAAACCTTTGTTTGAAAGGTGAAACACACAGCAACGCCATATTACGCTACCTAACAGGCGGGACGTTTTCCTCGAGAGTACACCTTCCCCTTGGTGTCCTCCATGCCTTCTCGAGCCACAGAGACAATTAAATACAACAAGTGAAGCTCATTTCGGACGATTGGGAACATTAAGAAGCATGGAGGGACTTGCGTATTCCATCCGAGTTCATTTGGTCGGAATGGCGGCACGAGAGCTCCCGGGCGTAGAAGGACTCCAAAGAAACATCCAGGGTGTTCGGCTTTGACGGAGGATCTCCGAACCATATTACAGTATGTACAATGGCTACTTGTGAGAAAAGCCATTAAGCAGCATGGGTGTGGACACTTCCGTCGATTCTGTCTTAATGAGATTCATTTATTGTATTTCCTACCGCTGCTTCTTCCTCTTCTCCTATAAAGATCCCCGAGAACATAATGTAAAGGTTGTTGTTGCCTTGCTGGGCATCTGCTGTTAGAGGGATTCAGTTTGACTGTTAGAACAGCCTTGGGAGGAAGTTGCAGAGTAGTTTGTATGTAATAGGCTGGGAGGAGAAGTTGGGACTGTATTAGCCATTGAGCCATATTGTACATGACTGGTTTTGCATCTATTAATCAAAGCACATTTCACAGGATCCTGGTCTATTGCTATTGGTGATGTTCCTCTTAACTCTGTTTATTTCATTTACATGTTGTTTCACGTTCTTCCGGTAGGCATCAGAATAATGGTATAGGATTCACCCTTTGTTAGGTGCCCTATGATGTCTGCTCTCCCTACCTTTATGTTTTCCACTAGATGTGCTATCTGAGAGTTGTTTTCAGTTGATTTAACCAGCGCAGTGGATGTTATTGCCTGCTGGCTGATGTATGAATTGGTTGAAGCTGTTCTTAGATGTTCTTGAGGGGTTTAAAGCTGGAAAGTTTGGGAGCATTGGGGATAAGTGTTAGCCCTGTCCACTAGGATCCTTGCACGACCAGCTTACCTTTCTAAGATCCCTTCGTTTATCTTATCTTTGTTTTCCCTTGGAGTTGCTAAAGCAGACCTGGAGTTAAATGACCTCTGGTCTGATCTATAAGCTGCCCCTTTGTCTCTTTGAGAGCTGCCTTTGAGTATGTCCAAGCAGGTCTGGAGTTAAATGACCTCTGACCTGATCTATAGACAGAAAACTGGTTGTCTTTCCTTCTTCCACTTTCTCTCCTTAATGTTCCACTCCACCATCTGCCTAAAAGATCCTTTAGTATAGATGACTTTCCCTTTGGAAGCCTTGGCTAGTGGATGCATGTAATTTTCCTCTCATGACTCCATAGCCCAATGGATGGCACTGTCTTAACCCATTCTCTTTGCTGAAACAGCCTGCTGTTTTGTTCCTTTCTTTCCATTGCTTTCCCAGTCCATGATCTCTTAACCAACCCAGCAACCCTTCAACCAAATCATTTAAAACCCCCTTTTGTGCTTCATAACTAGCCTAACATCTTATTTTTGAGCTTCAAAGAGACATCATTCTTTGATCTATTTGGAGAGATCCCTCTACGGGTCCAGGAGGGCTAGATCCTAGGGCCCCAAAGTGGTTTGATGTTGTCTCATCTTTTGGTATTGCCAAATCTGCCAAAACATGGGAACCCCAACATACTAAAAAGTCATTGTTTTAAAAAATATAGTTCATTAAACATTTTTTTATAAAACATAAACTTTTTTAAAACATTGAATTCAATATAAATTTAAAACCTTGTTTCTAAATTTTATAATTAAAAAATATTTTTCCACATATACTAAAAAAATCATTGTTTTAAAAAATAAACTTCCTTAAAGTAATTGTTGTAAAATATAAACTTCCTTAAAGTCATTATTGTAAACAAGGAAGGTCAAAATTCATTTTCACTATATTCTACTTTACCAATATAAATATCATCAAGCTTAGAATGAAAAAGAATGACGTGGTTATTTTTTTAGCTTTGGTTTATTGATAAAGTGATAGTGGTGTTGTTCTATTACTCACTCTTACAATGGTTATTATTGTATTATCCTATTAGTGGAAACTCACTGTTATAGTGGCGGCAACTTATTGTAATAGGGAGTTGTCGCCACCATATCAGTGAGTTGTCGCTACTGCAACAACTAGTTTTCGTTACTCCAAGAGCGAGTTGTTGCAACATTTTTTTAACAATCTAACAATATTTCATTAAAAAAAAAATCATTTAATTGTTTTCATCTTTTGCAGATGATGCAAAAGTGGACATTGATCATTTAGGTATGGTGTCATCCAAACTCGGGGCAAGCACGCACTATATTTGTGCTTCATAATGAAGCACTAAGACTATTCTATCAAAATAGTAGATAAATTCTCGATACAACCACAAACAATGAAGCATATTATTTTTTCCTTGTTGATGGGCTAAGAGCAACAAGGAATTATGGTGCAAGCGACCTTTTCACTTTCACCAAATCAATAACCAATCAAGTGATTGGAATTTACCAAGTCAAAAAATAAATAAATAAATAAATTAAAAACTAAAAATAAAAATAAAAATAATTAATTAATTAATTAATTAAAATTAAAATCAAAATATATTTAAAAAAAAAAAATGAAACCCCTCCACAACAATAAAAAACATTGTTGTACAATTTCAAAGTTTTAATATAACTTACCAATCAGAGGTCCAAAGGGTTGTTGATGAGATGCTCATTGAAGTAGCATCCAATGGATGCAAATGTGCAATATATGTGGAGGAGCCAGCATGTGCTCCATAAATTTTCATTGACAGACATCAATATACGTGGCATGTTAATGAATGGATTGTTCTTGTGATTAATATTGGAGTAATTATGGTGGGATTCCTATTATGGTGTTCTTCTTTCTTGTGATATATTGTAGTAGCATAAAAAACCATTATGTACATCATTTTTGATATATTTATAAGAGATTTGTTGTTTATAGATGGGATCACTTTATTTTTTTGTATTTTTTTATATCTCAACACAATGTGTGTAAAAAATGTAATTTTCAGTCAATGCTATTAAATGAATTACATTGCAATTACAATTCAGATGTCTCATTTTGTCTAACAGTTCATTTCAGTTCAGTGATGTCATTTTTATTATAGTTCGGCTTTATCTATCTATTGGAAATACTAAGGGTGGGGGGAGAATCACTATTTCCTTTTAAAAATGTTAGTTTATCAGTTAATATCACTTTAAACAGAACCCAAAAATAAACAACAAAATAAATATTTGTATTATCAAATAGAGGATTCCAAAAGATGTTACAAAATAAGACCTTAGAATGCCTTCAGTAGCTCTTGTGACATTTCCAACTTCTAGGAATATTCATTAATTCATTATATATGAGTAGCACATGCAAAATTTATACAAGTCTCTAATAAAAGTCTAATGATCTCGAATTATTAAAGAAGCTACTTCAAAAACAAATTATGTCAGATACCCTTGGTTACAAGCCAACCAAGATAGCTTATAGATTAATAATTATTTCCCCTTTACAAATGGTTAAATGCAAAATGCAAAATACAATTGTGATATCTTGCATTTTTCCAATCCATAGATCCAACCACATTTAAGAGGCATAATTGTATAAATATCCAAACAAACAATTAAATTGTTGTGGATTTCTCCATTGTCAACATCTACAACCAAAATATCAGGTGATTTGAATTGAGGCATGTTCTAACATACATGAAAGCAACAACAATTAAGCCTGCAAACAGTGAAAATAATCTGAACAATCTGCAAATCAATGAAGTTAATTTGATAATCATGAAACTTTATAATATGCATTCAAGGATAACTAATAAATTGTAACCAATAATTTTTAAGGCAAGTAATTTAAGGAGTCTGTGTAATGGTGCATGGGCCCATAAGTTGCACGTAATCAAACTTTAGATTATTATTATGGAAAATAAGGGCCCTCCCATTCCACGATAGCTACGAACGGTCGGTGCCAAATGGGCGGCAACTGTTGCCGAAACACCTCACTGTGTATTGTCGCCACAATAGATGACACCACGTGATATTACTGGACTCATTACCTCAACCCTTCCATTGTGTCATTCTCCCACATTCAAGTTTTTGCAAAGAACAAACACATGCATAGCCATGCTGAACTCTAACTAAATATGGGAGGCCGAAGAGTTTGTAAAGAATGTAGCGAAGAATTGCTACAAGAATTTCAGCTCATTAAACCATTTTTTGAACAAGTTGGTTGGATAGAGTATATCCGCACATGTCACAGGCATGATGAGGGCATAGCTCTAGAATTTTCCATGAATTACACGGAGGATAGATCTGAGGTAGCATGGATAGTGGTGCATGCGACAGAAGAAGCAATTACGGAAGTGAAAGGGTTACCCCAAACAGGAGAATGGTGTTTTGCACCCTGAAAACCCCAACCTGATGTTGTGCGACAATTCCTTGAGAAAGGTGAACAAGTGCAGAAGATAAGCACAGGATTTGACAAGAGGGAATTACCACAACCCTAGAAACATATTGCATTCCTTGTCTAGAAAATTTTCACGTGTGAAGGAAGGTATGTCCTTATTTATTACCAACACCTCATGTTGTTAGACCACTTGCATCATGGAAGGTTGGTTAAAATGCCTTTCTTTCTTGAAAAATCCCTAGAGCATATGGCTCGATGTGTGTATAAAGCAAAGCCGCCATTTGAAATCTTGTCCCACCATTTCCTCATCAAAATTTTGGTGGATGTTGCACCGTAAATGGAAGGGATAACTTGGGATGAACTAGTTGGAAGGCCATCGCATGTTGAAGTTGCTACCCTGTGAGAGAATGCCTTGGTAGCTACAAATCCGCACCATGACCCCCCAGCTATAGAAATTTCAATAAAACATTTCCATATGGCAACTAAGCCCCCCCCCCTAAATTTTCATATTACGAGGGTTTCTAAGGATTCTACCAGTGTTATAAAAAATTTTCGGTCTAACTTAGATTCGACCGAGCCAACCCCATCGCCATACCAACTCAGTAGAAAAATGGGTCTCACTACCGGTTTGTGACCAAACCAAGTGAGTCGGTTACCAACTCAATCAGTTCAATAACAAATCGGTCGGCTCGGTCGAGTCCCTATTAGACCAGCCGAGCCAGTGACATTCGACCGCGAACCCCACAAATGGCCAAATTCGGACTTGAAACCAGTTTTCAAAGGGTTGTGAGCACAATTTGTCTGTCTTTGAAAGGATTCACACGAAGAAGATAAATTGCTTGGAGAAAAAACGACTAAATGATCTATTCTATGTCAAATACAACCTCTGACTAAGACAACCAATTGTTGAACAAAAGACCTGATTCAAATCCCATTGTGTTGGATGATATTGATCAAACATCAGATTGGGTAGTGGAGATTCATCCACCAAATTTTGACTCTGATGAGGATATTTATGTGGGTTTGGACTTCGATTTACAAGTAGAGGCTCAGCTAAATGTAGATCCACTCATAGCAGTCGCAGGTCTAGGCCCAAGTCCTCCAGTTGCAGCTGCAGGCACTTGCTCGAGTCATCCATGACGCAAGTGCATAGCTCGTCTATCTCAAGCTTAGCGTTCTAGTGCTACAGTTATAGTTGACGATCTTGATGAGGAGGAGTAGGATCCATATGTTTCCCCCTCTCATTCATATTCTAAGCCATAGGATATTTCCTTGTCTAGTAGTAGTGACTAGTCATGTTTTGTTGTAGAGGCCATTTAGAGCCTCCTTGTCTATGTTTTTTGTTCTGATATCTATATCATGTATGTATTTGACAGTGCACTGGTTGCCATTTTGATATAATGGACATATTCATGAGCCTGCTGGTGAGCCCTGGTATTGCACCAAGAGTATTGCAACTCCTGGGACTGCCCTACTTTACTTTATCAACCTGGAGTTCGTAGAAAATTTGAGGTGATAGTGTTATATACACAGCAGATGCATTATGTTCATGTCATCCTCTCCCACTTTACGAAAGGGTGTTATTTCTAAGGGTTCTCAGTGAAGTCTGTCACACTTCAATGAAACTAAAATAAATTGTAGAAAGGAAATGACAGAAATGAAACTATTTTAATTTGCAGAAGAGGAAATGATTGAAAAAAAAACTAAACTATATTTCTGAAAAGAAATGGCAGAAAGGAAACTAATTCTAAACCACACTTAACTTGGCAAAATGGCTAAATTCACTCTAATTATCCTATGACCTATCTACCATGCTTCTATCCATGCAACTGAGCTATCCATGACTTAATTTTAACTAAAGAGAGTTAATTTGCAGCTTGGAGGAAGAAAAAGGGCTAAAAGAGGCTACTGGGAGGTTTAACACATGAAATGAGGTTTGGAAGTGGAAAGAGGGGGTTAAACCCTTAAAAAAATTTATTATAACGTGAAAAATGATTTTGGAGCGGAAATAATTGAAAAAGGCTTAGAAGTGGAAAGAGGGGGTAAAAAAACCTTATAAAACCTTATTATAGTGCAATAAATGGCCTTGGAGTGGAAAGAATCAAAAAAATGCGATGGCGGAGACACGATGGAGGTAAAAGTTGTGATATGTGATGTCGCAATCGTAATATCGCAAGTTTAAATGGATAGTGGTAAGGACTTAGCGGAATGAACTAAGATGTGCGACGTGTGATGTTGCGGTAAAGTTTGCGGGCTTCGATTTTGCGATGTGGCAAGTTCTGCGAGATGCGATGTGTGAAGGGGATGAGGTGGCGGTGAAAATAAAAAAGGAAAAGGTTGCGGGATGCAATTTGCAATGTGGTAAGACCTGCGAGATGCGATCTACAGTGCTTGACATGGCGGAGGGTGACGTGGCGGACTTATCGCATCAGCAGAATAAGCGGTAAGTGTTATGAAAAAAGGTAAATGGTGCGATTTGCGATTTCCGCGATCGCAATATCGCAATTGGCTGGAACAAGCAGTAAGTGTTTAAAGGTAAGAGCTAAATGTTGCGATTTGGGAATTGTGATTTATGATGGCAGGAATTTCAAGGAGAAAGGCGTAGGTCGGGTTTTTTTATGGTTTTCGTGCATTTTTGCGTTAAGACAAGTCCGGAGACAGTGACCGATAGAACAAAGGAATAAGGCAGGAAATCGGCGAAGGAAAGCAGTAAGTCTTCAAGGCAAAAGGTAAGAGCAGCGAAGTGCAATTCATGATTTCGTGATATGGAAATTGCTAGGAACGAGCGGTAAGCGTTAAAGGTAAAAGGTAAATGTTGCGATCTACACAGTGCGACGTACGGTGGTGGGAGACTCGAGGAGAAAAGTTGGAAGACGAGTTTCAATGGTCTTTCAAGCGTTTAGCGTTAAAAAGGTAAAGTAGCCGTGAGCGGAGGAAATAAAGAAATGAGGCTGAAGGGCTTAAGTGCGTTCGAAAAAAGGGTAAGTGCAGCGTTAAGGTGAGAAGGAAAGGAGGGGAATGCAGGCGTAAGAGCAGTGATCAGTAGTGAAGCACACCGGTGAATATGAATTGGAAACAAACAAAAATGTGAGTGATATAGTGAAGGAAAGGCTTGGACTTGGTAATGCAAATTCTTCCCTGAACTCGAACAGAAATAAATTTTGGCCCGTGGGAAGGTCTGCCCCTACACAAACTCTATTGACAGAAATGAGAGGGGGGAGAATTGACCACAGTTTTGGATTTTTCCCTCTATTTCACTATGCATAAGAAATTAAAACTATAGCAGCACAAAAACTAAATAGCAATGAAACTTATCAGAAGTAGATCTAACTTAAATGACAGAAGAAAAACTAGTTAAATAACATGAAGGAAAAGCATGAAATAGCATAGAAGCTTAGGCACATGGGTTGGGCCCTAACCCACGAGTCGAGTTCTCTACAATTAAATCAGTAAAATGGATTTTTTCTACTCATTGCATTCAAAAATGAAATCTTATTACATCATGAAGGTCTTAAAACAACAAAATCCTAATAACTTGCAGCAAAATTTCTGAATGGAATTGAGTCACTGACTAACTAACTAACTCCTAGCTCTAGCTCTGATCTATTTATTCTACAGGGCAGCTACAAATAGCTCCCTTGAAAATGGTGACTGAGTCCACTTTGACTCCAAGTAAACATAGATTGAGTGCCCTTCATCTTCAGTTTCTTGGATGCCTCTTGGAATTTGATTTGTTGGAGACTCCAATTGAACTATGGCTTGAGTGAACTTGGTCTTGAGTTGCTTGGTTGCCTCTGGAATTCGAATTTCTAGAGAGGGATCTCATGAGGATCCTTTGGCTGCCTTTGAGAGTTAAGGAGGGTGGAAAATCCCCTTGAATCTCTCCATGATTTCTCCCTAAATCCCAGAGGTTGTGCTCATTTATTCTCCAATCTCGATCTTCCAGTGGCAGGGAGCAAGTCCCTAAATCATCTCCTTCTCCAAATATGTATAATCTGCCAAATATTCTCACAATATTCTACAAAAATAACCAATATTGGGCAAAAATATGCAATTACCTTTAAACCTTCCTATGAAAATATTAAAGCATAATAAAACGTTATTAAGTGTAGAAGGAGAGATTTAATATATCATTTTATGTGCATAAGGAAGGTAGATGGGCTTAAGAAAGGTTAGAAGAGCCTTATTTTATGTCTAATTTAGAGGCCCATCATCACCCCCATACTGAAACTGTTGCTCATCCTTTGAGCAACCTATTCATCATCCCTGCCTTATGGTTCTTCCTGCATGTTGACTTATCTTATTTTCTGTTTATTTTCCCATGCGTTGCTCCTCATGCTGATCTTCCTGCTATTCTTCTTGCATTTCTTCTTGTAGGTGCTTCATGGAGGTCCTGAGATGCCTTAAGAAATTATGTTTTGCATGCCAAGGGGTGGTTGATCCACCTTTTATTTGATTCTTTTCTTTTCTTTTCTTTTCCTTTTTTTTTCTTTATTCTTTTTATTTCTTTTTTCCTTTTTTTTTGCATGCAAAGTAACTTCACTGGCTTTTTTTTTTTTTTGTTCCTCTCTCTATGAACTAAGTTCACCCTTGGTTACCCCTTGGCACTCCTTGTCTTCTATTACAATGAACTGCTTACTGCCCACTTTCTCAAGTCCTTTTTTTTTTCTTATTCCTTTTCTTGGTGGAAAAAGTGAGGCTAGTTTCTAGATAAGGCTGAGGTTCCTCTGCTACTGATTTTGGCTATATAAAAAAATTCTTTCTCGCAATTTTTAATTTTTTATTAAGCTAAAATAGATTCAAATAAATGGTTAGATGATTGTATACCTGAGCCTTACCGTTGATTTGTTTTTTCATGTGATATTGAAGTTGTTGATATGGTTGTTGAAGATGTTTTGAAGCTGCATATAATAATCTTCTTGAGGTCCTTTTGGAGCTTCTGAGCACAGGGGGAGGAAGTCTAAGTTTGATTACCTTTGACTAAAGTGTTGACCAAATTTTCTCTTTGTACCAACTTGTTGTTTTCTGCTTGCAAAGGTTGGAGAGCACCTGCATTCATTAGAGAGAGATACATGGAGAAATACATTTTTTCTCTCTCTCTTTTTTTTTAAGGCCTACTAGCTGCCTCAATGAGGTTTTCAACTAGAAGGTCTGCCTAGGCGCCTCAAAGGAGGTTTTCATCTAGGATCTTTTATTTTCCTCTTCTTCTTTTTTTCAACCCAATGGCCACCCCATGGAGGTTTTCAATCAGTGAGCCAATCTCAGATGCTTGAAAAGAGGTTTTCACCTGAGATTTTATTCTTTTTCCATTTTTTCTCATTTTTTTCTTTTTGTTTTCTTTTTTTTTTTAGTTTCCTACTCTACTTGAAAAAAACAAAACCTTTTTCAAGTATAGGAATACTTCCAATGGAGCCATGTGCACATCAAGATGACACATAAAATCAGGTGCACACTTAGAATACATGTTTTGACATGTACCTGAATATAAGAGATGAATTTCTTTGATTGGGATTGTATCAAGTATTGATGGAGAAGAGTGTGTCGCTGCAACTTAATGACTGTTTGGAACCATATGTCAATATCGTTGTGATGCCCCTGGTTCACTCGCTGAGTTGGATCCCCTTGGATGGAAGTCAAATATTCCTATTTTTGTTGATTGTTCTCTTGAACACATGGAGGAAATGCTGGTAAACATGAGGGAACTCTCTCAACATCTGATTCTGATATCTGCTCTTCATCAAGTGCATCACTTGATTCTTTGATCTCCTCATTTGAATATCTTTCTTCTTGAGGTTGTCCTACAATGACATTAATAAGGTCTCTTTTTTGCAATACCTCTCTTGAACTAAGATGCATACCATTTAGATCAAGAGGATATGTTGGGTAGTGTTGTACCTCAGCATTGTGAGTGGGCTGGGATACTTCATGGTGTGGGTTTGGAAATGGTGGTACAGGTAGTTGAGTGGGGGCGGATATATGAGATGGATGTGGTTGAGGTTGTGGTTGTGGTGGAGGTGGATGGGAGGGATAGCATGGAGTTGGGTATGGAGGCCATTGAGGGAAATATTGAGGGTATTGTGAATTTTCCCAATAAGGACCTTGCCAACCATGTTGCCAAGATTGGTTTTTGGGGTGAGATGGCCAAGGTTTCCAAGGAGGGAGTGTATCCCAATTAGTTTGAGATGGATGTGAATAAGCTTGAAATTGTGAAGTGTATCCTTGCATCATATCAAGTTGACTAGGCTGCCAGGGTCTCCTAGGGAATGATGAACAACAATTAGTAGCATATGATTATGCATGGATAACAAAAATATCAGCATCGTGTTTTTGTTCATTTTTCATTCTTAACATTTCTTTTTGTTCAATTAGATTACTAAGGACTTATGTTTTAAAGTTGTCAAGAAAATTTCCAAGTTCATCTTGCCTTACCAATGTTGATGCTAGCTTACTTACTCTTTCCCTTTTTCTTGATATGTGCTTTCATGTTTCATAAATTTCTTCAAATGACAATTGATGTACATCTCCTTTTCTCATGAGATTAAGTAGATCAATCCACTCATCCCTAATTTTTCTAAGTAAGAGGGTTTTTAGTGTGTCAAATCCTAGATGATGCAATTTTTCCCTCTTAACATTATACATGAACCTCTTTATTAGATCCTTAAGGCTCTCATCTTCTTCTTGGTTCATTCTAAAAATTTCTTCTCTAAGATCACAATCTTTATATTTTTCTAGAAATATCTTTTGCATATCATTCCATGATCTTATTGAATTAGTAACTAGACTCATGAACCATTTAAGAGCTCTACCCTTCAATGTTGCAAAAAAAATCTCAGTTTTTGAGTGTGTGATAAGTAGCCATAAGACCTACAAAGTATCTCAAATTCAAAGAGAAATGTTTCTCGATCCTCTGTCCTTATACCATGGAAGTTGGGAAGGGAAGATGGAGGGATGTTCTTCATAGGTACATTGATGTCCATATCTTGAATGGGAAACCCAATAAGAACTTCCTCATTGTCATCATATCCATTCATCTCTTCTTCCTTCAAAAGTGTATGGTTATGTGGTTCTTACTACACCACGAGGTCAAGTGGGGGGGTTGGTATTGGAAAGAAAAAAAAATTTGAGTATCCCTACTCTTATGAGGCATGAAAATCAATTTTTTTTTTCAATATTTAGGAAACAACATGAAAAGGAAAGCAGAAAATAATGCTTAAAACAAAATCAAATCATCTACTACACACCTCCCCAACAACGCGCCAAAAATTGGTGAGCCCTCGTATTGCACCAAGAGTGTTGCAACTCCGAGGGGCTTCCCTACTATACTTTATCAACCCGGGGTTCGTACAAACTTTGAGATGACAGTGTTATATACACAACAGATGCATTATGTTCATGTCATCCTCTTCCGCTTTACGAAAGGGTGCTATTTCTAAGGGTTCTCAGTGAAGTCTGTCACACTTCAATGAAACTAAACTAAATTGCAGAAAGGAAATGACAGAAAAAACTAAATTAAATTGTTGAAAAGAAATGACAGAAATGAAACTAATTTAATTTGTAGAAGAGGAAATGACTGAAAAGAAACTAAACTATATTGCTGAAAAGAAATGGCAAAAAGGAAACTAATTCTAAACCACACTTACTATTGGCCAAACGGCTAAATGCACTCTAATTATCCTATGATCTATCTACCATGTTTCTATCCATGCAACTAAGCTATCCATGACTTAATTCTAACTAAAGAGAGTTAATTTTTCGCTTAGAGGAAGAAAAAAGGCTAAAAGAGGCTAATGAGAGGTTTAACACATGCAACGAGGTTTGGAAGCGGAAAGAGGGGGTTAAACCCTTAGAAAACTTGATTATAACGTGAGAAATGACTTTGGAGTGGAAAGAATTGAAAAAGGCTTAGAAGCGGAAAGAGGGGGTAAAAAAAACCTTATAAAACCTTATTATAGTGCAAGAAATGGCCTTGGAGCGAAAAGAATCGAAAAATGCGATGGTGGAGATGCGATGGAGGTAAAATTTGCGATATGCAATGTCGCAATCACAATATCGCAAGTTTAAATGGATAGAAATAAGGACTTAACAGAATGAACTAAGATGTGCGATGTGCGATGTTGCGGTAAAGGTTGCAGGCTACGATTTTGTGATGTTGTAAGTTCTGTGGGATGCGATGTGCGAAGGGGATGATGTTGCGGTGAAAAGAAGAAATGAAAAGGTTGGGGGATGTGATGTGTGGTAGGATAAAAACTATGGATGTGATTTTCGATGTGGTAAGACCTGCGGGATGCGATCTGTGATGCGTGACGTGGTGGAGGGTGACGTGGTAGAGTTATCGCATCGGCGGAATAAGCGGTAAGTGTTATGCAAAAAGGTAAATGGTGCGATTTGCGATTTGCGTGATCGCAATATCGCAATCCACCAGAACAAGCAGTAAGTGTTTAAAGGTAAGAGCTAAATGTTGCTATTTGTGAAGTGCGATGTACGATAGTGGGAATTTTAAGGAGGAAGGCAGAGGTCGGGTTTTTTTATGGTTTTCGAGCGTTTTTGCGTTAAGACGATTCCAGCGATGGTGACCGATAGAATGAAGGAATAAGGCAGGCAATCGGCGAAGGAGAGTAGTAAGTCTTCAAGAGAGCAGCAAAGTGCGATTTGTGATTCTGCAATATCGCAATCGCCAGGAACGAGCGGTAAGCGTTAAAGGTAAAATGTAAATGTTGCGATCTACGCAGTGCAACGTACGGTGGTGGGAGACTCAAGGAGAAAAGTTGGAAGATGAGTTTCAATGGTATTTCAAGCGTTTAGCGTTAAAAAGGTAAAGTAGCCTTGAATGAATGAAACAAAGAAATAAGGCTGAAGGGCTTATGTGTGTTCGAAAAAAGGGTGAGTGCAGCGTTAAGGTGAGAAGGAAAGGAGGGGAATGGAGGCGTAAGAGCAGTGCTCAGAAGTGAAGCACACCTGCAGATTCATGCATTGGAAACAAACAGAGATGTGAGTGAGATAGTGAAGGAAAGGCTTGGACTTGGTAATACAAATTCTTCCCCGAACTCGAACAGAAAGCAATTTTGGCCTGTGGGAAGGTCTGCCTCTACTCGAACTCTATTGACAGAGATGAGAGGGGGGATACTTGACCACAGTTTTGGAGTTTTCCCTCTATTTCACTATGCATAATCAATTAAAACTACAGCAGCACAAAAACTAAATAGCAATGAAACTTATGAGAAGCAGATCTAACTTAAATGACAGAAGCAAAACTAGTTAAATGCTTTTGAAGAAAAACTAGCTAAGTAACATGAAGGAAAATCATGAAACAACAGAGAATTTGAAGCACATGGGTTGGTCCCTAACCCACGAGCCCAACTCTCTAGAATTAAATCAGTAAAATCGAGTATTTATACTCATTGCATTCAAAAATGAAATCTTATTACATCCTGAAGGTCTTAAAACAGCAAAAGCATAATAGCTTGCAGCAAAAGTTCTGAATGGAATCGAATCACTGACTAAATAACTAACTCCTAGATCTAGCTATGCTCTATTTATTCTACAGGGAAGCTACCAAAAGCTCCCTTGAAAATGGTGATTGATTCCACTTTGACTCCAAGTAAACATAGATTGAGTGCCCTTCGTCTTCAGTTGCTTGGCTGCCTCTTGGAATTTGATTTGCTGGAGACTCCAAGTGAAGTATGGCTTGAGTGCACTTGATCTTGAGTTGCTTGGCTGCCTCTAGAATTCGAATTGTTGGAGAAGGATCTCATGAGGATCCTTTGGCTGCCTTTGAGAGTTAAGGAGGGTGGACAATCCCCTTGTATCTCTCCATGATCTCTCCCTAATCCCCTGATGTTGTGCTCATTTATTCTCCAATCTTGATCTTCCAGTGGCAGGGAGAAAGTCCATAAATCATCTCCTTATCCAAATCTATATAATATGCCAAATATTCTCACAATATTCTACAAAAATAACCAATATTAATGCAAACAAAAATATGCAATTACCTTTAAACCTTCCTAATAAAATATTAAATCATAAGAAAACATTATTAAGTGTAGAAGGGGAGATTTAATATATCCTTTTATGTGCATAAGGAAGGTAGATGGGCTTAAGAAAGGTTATATGGGCCTTATTTTATGTCTAATTTAGAGGCCCATCACCTACTTTGATCATATGTTGTCTTTTTTTCTATATTCTAATGCTTTGTGTTTGGAAACATCAATGAAAATCTTTAAAATTGTGTTTTTTTATAATAAAAAAAATAATATTTAATGTACTTTTTTACAAAGACCTAGTCATTGAAACTCGAACTACCCGAGTCGATACAGTGTCGAGTCAACCCTCGACTCGGTTTCGAACCCAAATCGAGTTTAAAACACTAGATTCTATTGCTAAATCCCCACATAAAGGAGACGAACAAGATGATGATGGTGAAATAGAAATATTGGGGGTAAACCTTCCATCTGAAGATTGAGAGGATACAAGAAACATGTGGCCATAGCACCAAAAGCCAAGCGTAACAGGGAGAAAGCGAGGCGATCTTGTCTCAGTCCTCAAAACCCTCCCCGTTGTTATAGAAGAGTCGTAGAAGAGCAAGAGAAAGAGAATCCACAAGATGTATTGATGGAAGGAGGAGTCATGGATCAAGGATGCATGCAACAAGGATTCATGGAACAAGATTAGGCAACCTTTCTAACACATAAGAAACAAAGTTGTATAAGGTTCATTCCCCTCATTCTCACTATGATTATATACGAGGAGTAGCCAAATGGTACGAAATAGATGGCCTTGCCTCAATTTCAATTTTGTATGGGGATGTCGAGGAGGACCAACCAACTACACCACCGTAATTGTATGGGGATGATGAGGAGGACCAACCAACTCGCACCACCACAATTGAAAAAATAAGCACATTGAAACAGTGAGCTACCCACTACAAATCTTCCTATGTATATTTCATTATTAAGGAAGAATAGGATTCTCCATATTAAAAAAAAGACAACTACAAATCAAAGTTAAAACCCTAACAGATGAGCACAGGGACAAAAATAAACTTTTGATAAATTAAATTTCTTGACCCAAGTTGTTCATTCCCTACCCATTGGTGTCATAGATATACCTTCTCCAAGGGTCCAAGAAAATATACCCCTTGGAAAAAAACAGATTGATGACATTGTTGTGAAAACATAGGACTAGAAACAAAAGATGAAATTGAAAAAAAGAATAGTTGTGAAAATAGAGGAACAATAATCACAGTATGAAACTAATAAAAGACACATTTGTACAAACATAGGAACACGAACCAAAGATGAAACTATGAGAGGATCTGAAACAAGAGATCAAAATGACCAAAAGACATTGTTGTGAAAACAAAGGATGGGGGAACCAAAGAATAAATTAGTCATGTGTATACCCACTTATAATGGAAAACTAATACCTTTCCATTTGCATGAAAAAATAAATCATGACCTTTGCAAGACATGAGAAAAATATATAAGAAAATGTTGAAGGAGAACATAAAAAAATAGTGGTTGAGCTGCAAAGGAAGGTGACCAAGATGAGAGCTATAAGAAACAACTCTGACGAGATAATGGATGGTGTGCGTAGTAGCAAGGCTCCTTCCACCAATTACAACGTTTAATTTATGAAATATTGTTGAAATTTAAAAAATAATGCTATAATCAACAATAAGCCTTTTTAGGTTGAATACAAGATGGTTTTATAGAGGCATATAGGGCGTGCACGAATCTAGAAAAAGACTTGCTCGTGAACTATGCCAACATAATTTTCTCGGTATCTCTTCAGATGGAATCCCAACCCTAATGTAGGGGATGTCCAATTGAGAGCCTTTTTATCATATTTGAGAAATCAAAGCAGTTGGGTGGAAGCTCTTAAAAATTTTAAATGCAATTACGAGATAATTTTGTGGGTTAGAGGAGAATATGAAATCCTTAGTGCATGTGATACAAGAACAACAACGTTGGCCAATTTTTCATGGGTAGTAGAGTATATCGCCAGAAGAGGTAGCTGAAACCATTGCATATTGTGTAGCCTAGATTAAAATATTGGAGACTCGTCACACAAGAAGGATGTAAATAAAGGTGGGATTCCTCGGAAAACAAACCCGAAATAAATATCCATTTAACTACCTAAAATTAAATATAGCCTTAATAAGGGTTGCTCATGATATTATTTCCATGGAAAAAATGTGGGAATAACGGGATCGATCCTAGATTTCTCTATCCAATGATTTGGTTGCCAACAAGGATATATAAAAAATTCCTATACCCTACAAAAAAAAGAGTTTGAATGTCTGGGAATGAAATTATGGATATAGAAGGGTATCTTCATCCCGGTGAAGCGAGATATAGTGATTATTGTATCGTGAAATATTCATTAAAATCCCCCTTCATTTTTAGATTCGTAGTGAACCTTGTGTTCTTGTTGATATTAACTCCCTCAATAGTGTTGACATTCTCCCACTCACCGTTTCTCGACACATTGGCTCACTATTGCTGACACTCATTACCACCGGTGCAACGAAACTCATAGTCGAAAACGCATAATATTTGATGTTATAATATATATTATTCTCCAACAATATATCACCATTAGCATTGAGTAGTTATGAAAAACTGGTAAAATTTTGTTTTACATGTTTAGTTACAATTTCGTTGCATTTCCTCTACAAATTTTGTTACATTTTCATTGTTTCTATTCCAATTTATATATCAGATTCATGTTTAGACACCAATGTATGCAATCATAACTCAAGTATGGAAAAACCCCCGTGAAATCTATCTTCCATAACATACACAGAGTGCAAATGCATGGAGTTATTTACATCGACCTTAAATGACAATTTGGACAAATTTGACAAATCATCAAACATATCCTCACCACCTATAAAACATACAACATATCCAACAAAACTATAATACATCAAATACATTTAATACACTAATAAATATTAAAATCAAATTTAAAACAAATGCATCACAAAAAAAGTGGAAAACCATGCATTTTTTCGAGCGAGAGCGATCTCACTGAGTTGATTTATTCAAACTCAAATGGTTCATATTCATCTACAGATGATATTCAAGCCAATTTCCAATCTTGCATTTTGTTTTCTTGTTTTTTGTTCTATTTTTTTGGGTTCTAGAAGCTCTTCTTTTTCTTCAAACAAGACTCAAAAGCACCTGACCCACACGTGAATTCATAATCCATAATATGAAGATTGTTGGTGGCATCCAACATTTTTTTAACCAAAGCAATTAACTATTCAGTCTTGGTCAAAGTAACAAGAGTACTTTTTTTACCTCTTTTGGCCAACTCAAGTCCTTCAACATTTACATCAAAATTGTGCCTATCCATGGCAAATGTGTTTTCATATCAGGAGGTTCATTGTATGAATTAGTCTGTGCTTTGATGATTTAGTAATTGGTTTGAATTATTGAACGTGAAGACAACCAACCACCTTTATGAAATGCTTGAAAATTTGTCCACGAATAAACCATGGGAAATCACAATTTAAGAAATGAGTGTGGTCACCGGTGACAAGTGACAAGAAATTGGATGTTTTTTTTGCTATCTCAAAAAAAATAGTACTCAGTATGGTTCTCGTTTGATATTTCACATTGTTAGTGTTACAAATGCAACAATATATAAAGCCTTGAATTATATCAAAATGGAAATAAATCAACTCTATCACCATATTTTGTGACAATACTAGCGAGAATCCGTCATCCAAAAACCCAATCATGCACTCAAAATCAAATGTATGATGATCTAGTACCACCTTGTTTTATAATAGGTTGTTGATCAAAACATCAAAATGGAATATGTCAACACTAAAGAAAAAAATTGAAGACATATTCCCTAAACTCCTACCTCAAGAAGCATTTGAATATCTTTGTCAAAATATGGGTGTAAACTCTCTTGCATCCTAGTAGAGCACCCCCTTAGATATTGATGACAAAGGCAGAGAACACTGAAGTTAGGATGATAAACAAAAATTCAAGGGGATGAGTTATAGTAAAAATGTTCACCACGTAATTATTTCATATTCTCCTCTAACCCTCCATTTTCAATCCATTTAATAATTTATCAAAAATAAAAACAACCTATATTGATCTTGTCAACTCACCCTCCTATAGGATAGGTTGGCCATGTTTAACGAGAAACAAGGCTATAAACAGCCAAGATTTCCCTCATTCGACCAAAATAACCGAGTCAACAAGAGACAAGAGGAATTTGAGTTGATTATCTCATCTTGAATTCAAACTTGTTCTCATTAACCATTCAGCCTTATTTCTGCCCCAGAATTCAACCTAGTTCAACCTCAATTTGGCCCAACAAGTCGCCTTATTCGGGTGCTGGAATTTTAGCCCTCGCAACTCAACCTATTTATACTTGTGATTGTGGCACTTGCAACTTAGCCTATTTAGATCTATAATTGTGACCCTTGCAACTTAGCCTATCATTCAACCAAAACAACTCATTCAACAAGACAAGGAAAAATATGGTTCATACCTTTATGAACTTAGAAGCAAATTGTAGGAGCATCTCTTAAATACACTCTCCTATTGATTAAGGTTTCTTGGAGGGCTTCATGTTCAATTTTTTGGAATATTCTTGGAGCTATTTATTTGTCTTGAATTCAACCTTGTTCTCATTGATAATTCGGCCTATTTCTACCCCATAATTCAACGTATTTCAACCTCAATTCAGCCCCTTTGCAACTCAACTCTATTCAAAACTCGTAATTTCAACCCATGCAACTCAACCTATTTAGACCAGTGATTGTGGCCCTTGCATCTTAGCCTATTTAGACCTCGTAATTTTGACCCTTTCTCAACTTATCCTTGTTCAACCTATATCTCAACTTATTATTACTTCAGGTAAGGCATGAATTCATAACTTTTGGGGGGCTTTGTTTGGGTATATTTTTAGTGGTTGATTTGATCTTTCCTTAAGTCAATTAAAGAGAACAATTAGAGTTGATTTTGGAACCATCTTTGGAGATATCCTTGAAGTTTTTATTAAATTTTTAAATAACATTTTGGAGTAGCCCCTTGAAGCTACTTGGAGTAGCACTTGGAGACATTCCCAAAACCATTTTTGAGCAGCCCTTGGAGACGCATTGAAACAGTGATCTTTGGAGCTATCTTTTTATAGTTTTGAATCATTGTTTGAGTTATATTTTTAAGTGTTTGGTGGCTAGAATTACTAAAGAGGGTTGTTTTTCTTAAACCAAGTTGGAGCCTTCGGTTTATGAATGTATTGGAGTCTTAATTTTAAGCTTGTAAAAAGGATTTGTGTCCCTGGTGTTCTCGTTGTTATTTCATAAATAAATTAATCTAAGTTATTTTTTATTCGTGTAATGTGGTGCTAGTGCCTCTCGTTTGTGAAAGAATATTTAATTAGCACGATATAACAATTGAAAAAAAAATATTGATTCACCCCATCTTAATATTTCCAACAATTACAAATGTATAAGTATTTTTAAAATCTAATATTTATTAAACATCAAAATTTAACTTTAGATTTATGTAAAATACATCAAATACATAACCAAAAACACCTAACATAACACTTTAATTTAATACATAACCATATTCTCCTCGCCAAATTCAATTCACTTCAAGCATGTTATTTTTTGTAATAAATAGAAGTTGTACTTGTAAAATAAGAAGATTGAAGTTACCTTAAAGCACGGATTTCAACCAATGCATCATCAACCATGAAGGCATTAACTTTCCAACTATGATCAACTTGGTTACACCTATGCATGAGGTGCTCCAACCATAGTGAAATGTCATGTGATGTACTACATGATGCCTCCATCAATGCAACTCGGCACCCCAATTTGTTCCTCATCAAACACCACGATAGTGTACAACTCATATTATCACATTCAAAAAACATATGAAGTCAACTTCAGCTCATTAATCATTATCAATCATTACTAATCAAATTATCTTACTAGATCAATCATTCTTAATATACTCACCCCATATTTATTCATGATGAATGTTGAATCCATGGATATTAGGCTATTAGTCGATAGCTTCACCATGGTTTCCAACATCCACTTTGTCTAAATTTCAACTATAAAATGGAACTCTCCACCATTGAGCTTTTGATAAAAGAAAAACTCATTTGGGTGTTTTCTATACAAAGGTTCTACACAAATTTTGTCCTTCTTATGCAACCGATACTTTCCTTTCATTAGACTATTATACATGTTAACAACATCTTTCCTACATAAAAAATAAATCCCTATCCCGTATCGAAGCATCCATGTCAATATATTTTTTAACATGCATTTTGCAAACCAAGTCAACTACAACTTCCAAGAAGAAACAACTCTCTACATAGTAAACCATGTCCCTTGATAAATTTGGTTGATGTAGGGGACCTAGCATGACTCAAGTGTCATGTTGGCCATGAAAAGGTCATCCTTGGCTATCTACATGCGCATACATGTTATATTTCATTATCACTAGCTCAAGGATTTGAACTATAAATTTTTGCATTGAAATGGCATTGGAAACCCCTCTTTTTGCAAATGAGGATCTTCACTTCATTTCATCTTGTCCTATTTCGTCTCTCGAGGCCATATGAACAAGCATAGTTTGCATAAAAAATGTTTGAAAATCCAATACATATGAATACATGAAAAATGATCGAGCATTATTAATACCAACATCTAAACAATGCATCTCTAAAAAACTTACACTTCATATAGCAAGGAAGAAGTAGGCCTTGAGCTCTAGGTGCTTATTTTGTACCCGTGTGAAAGAACATGGAGCATCTTGGTTCATTTCCTCTCCTCTAATAAAGTCTCCAATTCTAGTTGAAGGGATTTTTGTAATCCAATCAATCTCCATGTGTTTTCCATGTACTTCACACAAATATAAATCCCTTCTAGAAAATATGATATTTTCTTTAGGGTCTTGCACCAGAATGGCAATGATTGTTTCCAATTTGACTTTCTATACCATTTTCTAACCCAATGATTTGTTTCAACGGTAACCTGAATGTGTTGCAACATGTTGACCCATCAAGTTGCCACGAAGGTCACCCAACAAGTTGCCACAACCGTAAGGACTCCCAACTCTAAACCAGACATGTTGCCACAATGGTAAACCAAAGGGTGATCCGCCCTCAATGGTCAACCGGTTGATTTGTCGTAATTGTCAAAACGAAACGAGTTTCCGCAACAATTAACTAGAGAGTTTCACAATGGTGGGGGGACAATCAATATTTCCTTTTACAAACATTATGTTATTAGTTAATATCACTTTAAACAAAACCCAAAAAATAAACAGATAAAAATAAATATTTTTATTATCAAATAGAGGAATCCAAAAGATGTTACAAAATAAGACCTTAGAATGCCTTCAATACCTCTTCAAATTTCCAACTTCTAGAACATTCACTAATTTATTATACATGATTATCACATGCAAAAATTTATACAAGTCTCTAATAAAATTCTAATGAGATCGAATTATTAAAGAAGTCCCTTCAATAAAAAATTATGTGAGATACCCTTGATTACAATCCAACCAAGGTAACTTATAGATAAATCATTATTTTCCTTTTATACATGGTCAAATGAAAAATACAATTGTGATATATTGTTTTTTTCTAATCCATAGATCCAACCTCATTTAAGGGACATAATTATATAAATATCCAAACAAACAATTTAATTGTTGTGGATTTCTCCATTATCAACTTCTACAGCCACAAGATCGAGTGATTTGAATTGAAGCATGTTTTGACATACATGACAACAACAACAGTTAAGCACACTGACAAACGGTGAAAAATAATATGAACAACCTTTACAAATAAATGAAGTTAACTTGATAATCATGCAAAATTATAATATGCATTCAAGGATAACTAATAAATTCTAACCAATACTTTTTAAGGCAAGTAATTTAAGGAGTCGGTGTAATGGTGCATGGGCACCAAAGTTTGCATGTAATCAAACTTTATATTATGATTATGGAAAATCAAGGCGTCACATTCCAATGATCACCGTTGCAGCAACAGATTGACCTGGGTACAAGGGGAATCTCTGATCGCGTACAATGAAAACGGGAAAGGGAAATTTCCCCTAACCATGACAACAACGAATGGTTCATGCCAAATGGCCCGCAACCATTGCGACAACACTTCACCTGCATACAACTGAAATAGAAATCTCTCGACCACGCACAAGCAACGAACGATTGGTGCCAATTGGCTAGCAATCGTTGCAACAACCCCCTGATGCACATAACGAAAAAAAGAAAAAATTCCCCCGACCACGACGATGAATGAACTAAGTAGGTGCCTATTGCGGAAACACCTGATCTACGTACAACGGAAATGAAGATCTCCACGATCATGACGAGGACGAACAGCTTTGGTAGCCAAATGGGCGAGCAACTATTGCCGAAACACCTAACTGTGAATTTTTCACCGCAATAGACGATGCCACGTGATATTACTGGACTCATTACCTCAACCCTTCCATTGCGTCGTTCTCCCACATTCAAAATATTGCGGAGAACAAACACATCCATAGCAACTCCGAACTTTTCCTAAGATGGGAGGCCCAAGAGTTCATAAATAATGTAGCGAAGAATTGATACAAGAAATTCCACGCGTTAAACCATTTTTTTGAACAAGTATGTTGGATAGAGTATATTCGCCGGTGTGAGGGGCATGACGACTGAATAACTCTAGAATTTTCCATGCTTTACACGGAGGTGAATATCGAGGTACCGTGTACGGTGGTTCATATAACACAAGAAGCAATTATGGAAGTGACAGAGGTTACCCCAGCACGGGGAGAACAGTGTTTTGCGCCCCCAAAAACCCCAACTTTCGATGTTGTGCTACAATTCCTTGAGGCAAGTGAACAACTGCAGAAGATAAGCATAGATTTGACAAGAGAGCATCACCACAACCCTAGAAAGATAATGCATTCCTTGTCTAGAAAATTTTCACGTGCGAAGTAAGGTATGTCATTATTTATTACCAGGCACCTACGGTTGTTATGACCACTTGCATCATGTAATGTTGGTTAACATGCCTTTATTTCTTTAGCAAAACCTACTAGAGCATATGGCCCAATGTGTGCGAAAACAAAGTGGCCATTTGAAATATTGTCTCACCATTTCCTCATCAAGCTTTTGGTGGATGTTGTGCTTGCAAAGGGAAAGGAGAAATTTGGATGAACTAGTTGGAAGGCCATTGCATGTTTGAAGTTGCTACCCCACGAGAGGACGACCTCGTAGGCCGTAACTCCGCCCCATGACCCCCCAACTACAAAAATTCCAATAGAACCTTTCCATATGGAAAATGGGTCACCCAATGTTCAAACCATGAGGGTTTCTAAGGATTCTACCAGTGTTTTAAAAATTGGTCGTGTGACTCAAATTTAGCCGAGTCAACCGAGCCAACCTCACGCCGACCGACTCGGTAGAAAAACCGGTCTTCCCGGTTGGTTTGTGACCAAACCAGCAAGCCGGTCACCAACTCGACGGTTTGGTTACAAAGCCCTGTCGACTCGGCCGAGTCCGAGTTAGACTAGTCGAGACAATGACAGCCAGAGACCCCACAAACAGCCAAATTCGAACTTGAAACCGATTTTCAAAGGGTCGTAGAGTGAAATTTTTCTATCTTTTGAGATGATTCACATGAAGAAGATAAATTTCTTGGAGAAAAAAAAGGTTAAATGATCAATTCTATGTCCAATACAACCTCCAACTAAGACGCAACCAATTGTTGAACAAAAGAATTGATTCGTATCCCATTGTGTTGGATGATATTGATCCAACATCGATTGGGTAGTGGAGACTCATCCACTAGAGTTTGAATCGATGATGATATTGATGTGGGAGTTAGACTTTGATTTATAGTTAGAGGCTCAACTAAATTCAGATCCACTAGTAGTAGTTGCGGGTGTTAAGGCCCAAGTCCTCCAAATTCAGTAATGCAGAGCACTTCCTCGGCGCATAGCTCGTCTATCTCAGAGCTCACCGTGTTAGTGCTATAGCTATAGTTGAGGATCTTGATGAGGAGGAGCCATGGGTTTTCCCCCTCTAATTCGTAGTCCGAGCAAGAGGATATTTCCTTGTCCAGCAATAGTGACTAGTCATGTTTTGTTGTAGAGGCTATTTAAAGCCTCCTTGGGTATGTTTTTTTTTCTTATCTCTATATCATGTATGTATTGGACAGTGCGTTGGGTGCCCTTTTGATGTAATGGATATATTCATGAACCTACTTTGATCATATGTTGTCTTTTTTCTATATTCTAATGTTGTGTGTTTGGAAACATGAATGAAAATCTTTAAAATTATGTTTTTTTATGATAAAAAAGTTAATATTTAATGTATTTTTTACAAAGGCCTATTCATTGAAATCGAACCGACCAAGTCGATACCGAGTCGGAGTCGGATTCGGAGTCGGATTCGACCCTTGGGCGGTTCGAACACGAGCAGAAGCTTTAAAACACTCAATTCTACTGCTAAATCCCCATAGAAAAGGAGATGAACAAGATGATGATGGTTAAGTAGAAATATTGGGGAGTAGCCATCGAGATTGAGAAGAATCAATAGAAGAGAAAGGGCAAGAGCATCCACAATATGTATTTATGGAAGGAGGAGTCATGGAGCGAGGATGCATGCAAATGAGGATTCATGGAACAATGATTAAGCCACCTTGCTAACACATAAGAACAAGTTGATAAGGTTCCCTCTCCTCATTCTCATTATGAGTACATATGAGTATAAAAATGGTATGGAACAGATGGCCTTGCCTCAATTTCAATTTTGTATGGGGATTTCGAGAAGGAACAACCAACTACACCACCATAATTGTATCGTGATGATGAGGAGGACCAACCAACTGCACCACCAAAATTGAAAAATAAGCATGTTGAAATAGTAAGTACCCCTACAAATATTCCTCTGTATATATTTAATTATTAAGGAACAATAGGATTCTCCATATTAAAAACAGACAACTACAAATCAAAGTTAAAACCCTAATAGATGAGAGCACACACATAAAAAAATAAATTGATAAATTAAATTGCTTGACCCAAGTTGCAGATTCCCTACCCATTGGTGTCATAGATATAGCTTCCCCAAGAGTCCAAGAAAATATACCCCTTTGAAAAAACATACTCGTGACATTGTTGTAAAGAAAATAGAGGACGAGAAACTAGAGATGAAATTGACAAAAAAACATAGTCGTGAAAATAGAGGAACAAGAATCACACATGAAACTAACAAAAAGAAAATAGTTGTACAAACAGAGGAACAAGAACCAGAGATGAAACTAACAGAGGATCAAGAACCAGAGATCAAACTAACCAAAATACATTGTTGTGCAAATAGAGGATGAGGAACCAAAGGATAAATTAATCACGTGTATACCCTCTTATAAGGGAAAACTAATACCTTTCCATTTGCACGAAAAAATAATCTGTGACCTTTTTAAGACATGGGAAAATATATAAACAAAGTTGAAGGAGAACACAAAAACACAGTGGCTGAGGTGGAAAGGAAGGTGAACAAGATGGAGAATGCTAAGAAGCAACTCGGATAGATAATGGATGGTGTGCTTTGTTGCATGGCTCCTTTAACCAATTACAATGTGTACTTTACAGAAATATTGTTGAAGTTTTAAAATAATTCTATCATCAACAATAAGCCTTTCTAGGTTGAATATAGACATGGTTTCATAAAATAATATAGGGCCTCCACGAATCTAGAAAAAGACTTGCTCTATGAACTATACCAATCATAACTTTTTGGTATCTCTTGAAAAAACATGGAATCCCAACCCTGATGGAGGGGATGTCCAATTGAGAGCCTTTTTATCGTATTTAAGAAATCAGGCCAGTTGGGTGAAAGCTCTTAAAAATTTTAAATGCAATTACAAGAGAATTTTGTGGGTTAGAGGATAATATGAAATACTTGTGCAGTTGATACAATAATAACAACAATTGGACAGTTTTTCATAGGTAGGAGAGTATATCTCGAGGAAGAGGGAGAATACCATTTCATATTGCGTAGGCTAGATTCAAATATTGGAGATTGCCACACAAGAAGGATGTAAAGAAAGGTGGGATTCCTAGGGAAAACAAACCTGAAATAAAGATCCATTTAATTACCTAAACTTAAAGATAGCCTTAAAAAGTTGTGTCACAGTATATTATTTACATCGAATTGTGTGGGAATGACTCGAACGGTCCTAGATTTCGCTATCCAATGATTTTTCTGCCAACAAGGATACATAAAAAGTCCTATACCCTAAAAAAATAGTTTGAATGATGGAATGAAACTATGGAAATAGGAGGGTATCTTCGTATTGGTGAAGCAAGACATAGTGATTATTGTATCAGCAATATTCATTAAAATCCCCCTTCATTCTCAGATTCAAATCTACCCTTGTGTCTTTGCTGATATTAACTCCCTCATTAGTGTTGGCATTCTCCCACTCACCGTTGCTAACCCTCGATGCTTTAAGCCCTTTTCAATGAGGTATAGCACACCCTCTAATTCATTTCCATTTAAGAAAAACAACATTTTCAAGAAGATAAACAACCTATGTTTCCCTTGCTAACTCACCCTCTGATAGGATAGGCTAGAATTGAGACTTGTTCTCATTCACAAATTAGCTTATTTATGCCCCATAATTCAACCTAGTTCAACCTCAATTTGGCCCAGCAACTCGGGTTATTCACCATTGGAATTTTAGCCCTTGCAACTTAACCTATTTAGATCTGTAATTGTGACCCTTGCAACTTGGCCTATCATTCAACCAAAACAACTCAGTCAAGAAAACGAGGAAAAAGATGGTTCATATCTCATGAACCTAGAAGCATATTGTAGGAGCATCTCTTAAAGACACTATGTTATTGACTAAGGTCTCTTGGAGGGCTTCATGGCCAATTTTTGGAATATTCTTGCAGTTATTTATTTGTCTTGAATTCAACCTTTTTCTCATTGAAAATTTGGTCTATTTCTACTTTTTTGGGGGCTTTATTTGGATATATTTTTTGTGGTTGATTTGATATTTCCTTAAGTCACCTAAAGAGAATAGTTAGAGTTGATTTTGAGACCACCTTTGGAGTTATACTTGAAGTTTTTCTTAAATTTTTTGAAGCCACTTTGGAGTAGCCCCTTGAAGCTACTTTGGAGAAGCACTTGGAGAAATTCTTGAAGCCATTTTGGTGCAACCATTGGAGACACATTGAAACAGTACTTTGGAGCTATCTTGGTGGCTAGAATTACTAAACAGGATTGGATTCCTTAAACCAAGTTGGAGCCTTTGGTTTATGAATGGATTAGAGTCCTAATTTGAAACTTGTAAAAAGGATTGGTGTCCTTGGTGTCCTTGGTATCCTTGCTAATCTAAATTTTTTTTTTAAGCTAATATTTATTAAACATCAAAATTCAACTTTAGATTTATTTAAAATACATGACCAACAACACATAACATAACACATTTAATACATAACCATATTACATTACATATTACAACACAACATAAAATATATATATATATATATATATATATATATATATATATATATATATATATATATATATATATATATATATATATATATATATATATATATATATAATATTATTTGTATAAATTTTGAATTTTCCTATTTTTAATTTTTATTAACAATTTAAATATCATTTGTGCTTGGTATATAAGGTATCATATAAAAACTATATGAATGTGAAAAAAGTGTGAATGTAACCAATACAAATTTGAAATATCATATATAAAGTTGAATTTTTTATTTTTTAAATCACAAATTTAAAATAAAATTAATCTTATTTCACTTTTTTTTATATCCACTAGAAAATCTAGGGAGATCAACCCTAAGGCATCCAACCACCAGGGACAACAACCATTGCCTAACCCCAAGGACTTGGACTTGGAGGAGATTTGACCCCGTGACCTCCTACTTAGAAACTAGAACACCAACTAAGCTAACCCTTGGGGCTATTAATCTTATTCCACTTAATTAAACTAGTTGAATAATTAATAATTAATATAACACTTGAATAAATCTTAATCAAAGAGCATTTTTTTAATTTTATAACAAAGAGCACTTTGTTATAAATTTATTATTTACAAATACAAAATTATATAAATTAAGTTAAAATTCTAAAAAAAAACACTAAACAATAAAAGACTTCTCCCATGCTTTGGCCATGCTATCATGACTATGATGACTTTGTATTATATATTTTTACAATTTTATAAGTTCATTTTTATTAACTCACCCATGGTTCTAAGAATTCAACAAAGAAGAAGAAGATTAAAAGAAGAACAAGTTGAAAACCATATACATTTATTTATCTTACTATTTAAGTAATCCATACAAATAAATAAACTAAAGTAAATCTATTAATATAAAGAAATAAATCAAATCAAAAAAAAAAAATTTAAAAAAAAAAAAAATATATATATATATATATATATATATATATATATATGATTTACTCAGTCTAAATATTATAAAAGCCAATATTTGTTAAATTTCAAATTTTAAAAGGTTTCCATTAATTTAATATACATAGGTTTCAATTAATTTAATATACACCAATTTATTCCATATTATAGGTATACAATCAAATATCACATCACCTAACACATTTCAATACATCACAATATCACATAATACATTACAACACAACTTAAATAAATATATAAATTACAATTGTGTTTGTATAAAAATTTTATTTTCCAATTAATAATTTTTACTAATATTGTAAACATCATTTGTGGTTGGCACATAGGGTATTATTTGAAAACCATATGAATTGTGAAGATTAAAATAAATAAAGTTAAAATTTTAAAACTAAAATAAAGAGTAAAAAAGCTTACTAAAAGTAAAAGGCTCATTTGGCCATGCTATCTTTAAAAGTTGTAAGAAAGAACAACCCCTTTTTAAAAAGAAAAATAATATAGTCTTTGAAAATTACAAGTTCATCTTTAATACTTCACTTATTGCTATAAAAATGATATCATTGAAAGGAGAATTGTGTAAGTACAATTTTAAAATATAAAGTTGAAATCTATATACATATCTTTGTATAATAAAAATACAAATTTACATATACTTAACATGTAACATAACAATGTTCTACAAATATTTTTAAAATATTAAATCTCAATAACTTTAAAATAATTTAAAATACATCATATTACACACAAAGTTATGTGTATAATTAATAATTTTTACTAATATTTTAAACATTATTTGTGGTTGGCACATAGGGTATTATTTGAAACCCATATGAATTGTGAAAATTAAAATAAATAAAGTTAAAATTATAAAACTAATAAAAAGTAAAAAAACTTACTTTTACTAAAATTAAAAGACTCCTTTGGCCATGCCATCTTTAAAATTGGTAAGAAAGAACAACTCCTTTTTAAAAAGAAAAATAATATAGGCTTTGAGAATTACAAGCTCATCTTTAATACTTCACTTATTGCTATAAAAAAGATATCATGAAAGGAGAATTGTGTAAGTACAATTTTAAAATATAAAGTTGAAATCTATATACATATCTTTGTATAATAAAAATACAAATGTACATATATTTAACATGTAACATAACAATGTTCTACAAATATTTTTAAAATATTAAATCTCAATAATTTTAAAATAATTTAAAATACATCATATTACACACAAAGTTATGTGTATAATTATATATACACAAATAACACATAACACAACATATCACAACACTAACACAAATAAATAAATAAATAATGAGATTTGAATTGTATAAATAAACTAATTTTAAATGTAATTTTATGAGATAATTTTAGTGTTTGGTTTAAAAAGCATCGTGTGAAAGTAATATGAATGTGAAAATAAATAAGCATGCTTAATCAAATTTAAAATGTGAAGTTGATATTTTTTTTCAAACACATCAATTAAAATTAAATATTATTTTTAAATAAATAACACAATTTTAAATTTTTAAATGTAATTTTGAGTTAATTTTTACAAACTTTTGTGGTGTCTCAATCAAATTTAAAATGTGAAGTTGAATTTTTTTGTCAAACACGTCAATTAATTTTAAATATCATTTTTTAATAAATAACACAATTTTAAATTTTTAAACTTAATTTTGAGTTAATTTTTACAGCTTTTTCTGGTCATTTAAAGTATCATGTGAAAGTAATGTGAATGTGAAAAGAGACAAGTATTCTCAATCAATCAAAGTTAAAGGGTTAAGTTGGATTTATTTTCAAAAGATTCAATTAATTTTAAATATTATTTTTTATTAAAATAACACAATTTTAAAAAATTTAAATGTAATTTTAAATTAATTTTTACAATAGTTGTATAACAAAATTTAATTAATTTAAAATAAGTCAATTTAAAAGACACTAAATTATGCACAATCAAATATGCATATAACACAACACATTACAATACATCACAATATCACATAATACATTACAACGCAACTTAAATAAATATATAAATTATTATTTTATTAATATAAATTTTTTATTTTCCAATTAATAAGTTTTATTAAATAACTTTTTTTTTTGGTTGGTACATAAGGCATTTTGTGTAAACCATAATTTTTATTAAATAAATTTTTAAACATCATTTGTGATTGGTACATAAAGCATTTTGTGTAAACAATATGAATGGTCATAAATACTTGAAAACAAAGTTCAAAATTTAAGATGTAAAGTGAATTTTTATTTTTATTATTTAAATCACAAATTGAAAATAAAATTAATTTATATCTATTAATTAAACACATTTAAATACGTCACAATATCACATAATACATTATAACCCAACTTAAATAAATATATAAATTATTATTTTATTAGTATAAACTTTTTATTTTCCAATTAATAATTTTTATTAAATAAACTTTTTGTGGTTGTTACATGAGGTATTTTGTGTAAACCATAATTTTTATTAAAAAACTTTTTAAACATCATTAGTGATTGGTACATAAGGTATTTTGTGTAAACCATATGAATGGTCAAAAAGACTTGAAAACAAAGTTCAAAATGTAAGATGTAAAGTGAATTTTTATTTTTATTATTTAAATCACAAATTGAAAACAAAATTAATTTTATATCAATTAATTAATTTGCAGAAAATCACATATGATCACCATTGTGGTTCATCAATTAATTAAATAAAGTATAAGTTAGAAATCATTAATATCACTTATTGGTAAAACTACAAAATTAAAATAAATAAAGTTAAAATTTTAAAACAAAAATAAAAGACAACCTTTTTTAAAATGATAATTATTAGTCTTTAAAAGTTTACAAGTTCATTTTTAATACCTTACATGTTATATAAAAAATATCATGCTAAACATAATGTAGGTTTTAACCCTGTACAGAAATTATTTGCAAACGAATCTTAAAACAGAAAATAAACAATAGCGAGAGCATAAAACATAAAAGAGATAAACACAGATATTTTCCCTGGATCCCAAATCGAGATGACCAGCTTGATTTTTCATTATATTCCTTTTAGTGTTACAACACACATATATATATACATGCCAAAGCATACATAAACCCCAACCCATTAGCCCTGGATTAGAACATAATCGTAGTTCCCTTGACCGGATCTACAAAATACCAGGGGCCGAAAACCATTGTCCCCCAAAACCATGTGCAAACTCATGCACAAAACCATGGGCAGGTCTACCTATGAGTGGGTCTGCACACCAAAAAAAAAATTGGGGCCCCCCTATGACCACCCTGCTGTGCCTGGTGCAATGTACAGCGTGTGGCTCTAGTCGTGGAAAGAATATAACACATACCCAACATTCTCCCACTTGTTGTTTTCTTTCCGTAAGGAGGCCACAAGAGAGCTTAGTCATTATCCCACCTCTGCAACACCCATTGTTTCTCTACACCAAGAGAACTTATGAGTGCTCACAGACTTCATCAATGCATCTGCAACATTCTTCGAAGTGTCCACCTTTACCAGCAACACCCTTTTATCCTCAACCATATCTCTCACAAAGTAATATTGAACATCAATGTGCTTTGTCTTTGAATGAAAAGCAGGGTTCTTAGCCAAGAAAATTGCACTTTGGCTATCACAGTCTATCTTTATAGCTCGCTGCACCAACCCCATACTTGAACACAATATTTGCAACCAAACTGCTTCCTTGCTTGCATGAGTGGCTACCATGTATTCTGCCTCTGTAGTTGAAAGAGCCACTACAAACTATCTTTTACACTCATCCAACTGACTGCACCTCCAAATAGGCTAAACACATACCCACTTGTAGATCTTCTTTGGTCTAGATCTCCAGCCCAGTCTGAATCAACAAAACCATGAATGTACAACACTCTTTCCAACCCTGTTCTTCCCTAGTAGCACAAGCCATAATCACTAGTGCCACGCAAATATCTAAAAACCCGCTTCACTGCTGTACAATGCTCCTTCCCTGGGTTTGACATAAATCTGCTCAATACTCCCACTGCATGTGCAATGTCTGGTCTAGTACATACCATTGCATACATCAGGCTACCCACTGCACTTGCATATGGAACAAGGGACATTTCATCCTCTTCTTCTTGTGTCTCGGGACACTATTCAGCAGATAGCTTTACACCTACAAGAATAAGAACATTCACTGGTTTACTATCCTACATATTGAACCTCTGCAATATAGTCTCGACATACTTCCTCTGGTTTAACCAGAGCTTCCTCTTTGCCCAGTCTCTCTTAATTTCCATGCCCAAAATGTAGTTTGCAGCACCAAGATCCTTCATGTCGAATTTGGAGAACAATTGGGTCTTCAAATCTTGGATAATTTCTTTGTCATTTCCAATCAACAACATATCATCCACATACAAGACCAAATAAATAACACGGTCACCAATTAATTTAAAATAAACACAGTGATCCTCCTTGCTTCTGGTGAAGTCAAGTCTCGGTATATAGGTATCAAATTTCTGATACCACATCCTTGGTGACTATTTTAACCCATACAAAGACTTCTTTAACCTGCATACCAGTTCTTTCTTCCCCTTCACCATAAATCCTTCAGGTTGTTTCATGTATATCTCCTCTTCCAGATCCCTGTGAAGAAATGTTGTCTTCACATCCATTTGTTCTAACTCAAAATCAAATGTAGCAGCAACAGATAAAAGTGATCTAATAGAAGTAACTTTGGCAACAGGAGAAAAAATATCACCAAAATCAATTCCCAGCACCTGGGAATAACCTTTTGCTACCAACTGAGCTTTGTATTTCTCCACCTTGCCTTCTACATTCATCTTCTTCTTAAACACCCATTTGCTCCCAATGGGCTTCCTTCCAGCCGGCAAATCCACCAGATCCCATGCCTCATTTTTATGCAAGGATGCCATTTCATCAACCATGGCCTCCTTCCATAGTTTTCCATCCTCTGAATCTACTGCCTCCCTGACAATTTTGGGATCACCATCAGTTATAGTTCAGGCAAAACTTGAACAAAAGCAGATGGACTATACCTTTCTGGTTGCCTTCTTTCCCAAAATGATCTTCTCACAGCTGGAGTTTGTGGCTCTTCCTCTTCTGAGTCTTATTCTATTGTAGAGCCTAATTCATCCTCCTTTAGCTCAAACTCTATCTTCTCAGGTTCCTTTGGTAGGACTTCATGTTTAACAACATCTTTCACCTCTCTAAACACTACATGTCTGCTGCACACAACCTTCCTTGTTTCCGGGTTCCAAAGCTTGTAACCCTTTAAACCATCCTTATACCCAATAAAGATGCACCTTTCAGATTTATTATCCAACTTGGTCATTTTCTCCTTTGGAACATGTACATATGCATCACATCCAAATACCATCAGATGTGAAAGAGAGGGTTTCTTACCAGTCCATACCTCATGTGGAGTCTTATTTTCCAACGCTGATGAAGGTGATATTTTAACCAAGTAACATGCAGTCTCTACTACCTCTGCCCAGAATTCTTGTCCTAACCCAGTACCACTGAGCATGCTTCTTACATTTTCCATCAACGTTTTGTTCATTCTTTCGGCAACTCCGTTTTGCTGAGGTGTGTATGGAGTAGTCTTCTGCCGTGTTATACTACACTTCTTACAGAACTCTTCAAATTCATTCTTGGAGAACTCCCCACCATTATCTGTCCTCAGCACCTTTATCTTCTTCTCTGTCTAGTTTTCCATGTATTCCTTGAGAAGTCATCTATGAATGAAACATAGTACACAGACTTACCCAGTGATGGAATCGACACAGGTCCAAACACATCACTATGCACAAGCTCTAATATCTTGTTTGCCCTCTTAGCACCAGAAGGAAAACTCACCCGATTCTGCTTCCCATATATAAAATGTTCACAGAAATCGAAATCCAGAGAGCTATTAGACGTACCTTCTACCATACCATTTCCATGCAGTATCTGAAGGCCCTTCTCTCCAATATGTCCAAGCCTTTGATGCCATAGCATGGTCTTTTCTCTAGAGACCGCTAGGATTTCTGCTCCACTTTCCGGAACCATAGAACTATTGCACCCATCAATAACAGTGATGCCTTGAAGCTTGTACAAAGTTCCAATCCGAACTCCCCGCATTAATACCAGTGCTCCCCGAACCATCTTACAGGTATCTTTCTCGAACACTGTTTTTACACCTGCATCATCCATCTTGCTTGCTGAAATCATATTTTTGGCCAATGCAGGAATGTGCAGAACACCAAGAAGTGTTCTAATCCTTCCACCTTGCAGCTTCAGCTTGAATTTTCCACGTCCGACGATTCTGGCCTTCCTATCATCCCCTAAGAAGACATCTCCGCCATCATATTTCTCATACTCGCAGAACCACTCCCTATGGGGAGTGAAGTGAAAGGATGCACTCGATTCAATCAACCATGACTCATGATCTACATGTGTATTTGAAGAAGAAGCCAAATACACATCCCCACCTTCATCCGAGGTGGTTTTTGTCTCTGCAGGAGGAGCATCATCACACCCCTTTCCTTTCTCAGGAGCTTTAGATCTGCAGTCCTTTTTGTAGTGCCCTTCCTTTCCACATTTCCAACACACCTTTACAAACTTTCCAGGAGATTTAGATCTCCCACTCGAAACCTTATTCTTGTTTCTGTTCTGGGACCTTTCTCGTACACATAAGGCATCTCCATTCTGACCCTCCATATTTCTCCGTCTCATTTCCTCCGATAGCAAGGCTGAGACAATGTCATCAAAATTCAAGGTAGTTGTATTGCTACCTATTGCAATAACCATACTATCCCACGAGTCTGGTAGAGAACACAACAAACTGATGCACTTATCTTCATCTGAGATTTTACTATCAACAGATGATAGCTGACTTACCACAGTATTGAAGGCGTTCAGATGCTCTCTCACCAAGTCTCCATCATTCATCCTCAGGTTATACAGCTTTTTCCGCAGGAACAATTTATTCACCAGAGACTTAGATTGGTACAAAGTCCCAAGTTTGTCCCAAAAATTATTTGTCATAACTTCCCCAGATACATTCAACAATACCAAATCTAAGACACACAACCGTATTTTCCTCTTCACCTTCTAATCCAACTTCTTCCTGTCTTCATCTGACATTGTCGTTGGTTTAGTACCTGGATCTACCGCGATCCACTGGTCTTTATCCACTAGAAAATCCTCCATCTTGAGCTTCCACAACTCATAACTCCCACCATTAAATTTCTCAATCTATATCTTTCCATTGCTCGCCATCTTCTTTCACCGCAAGAATCGATCCCGCAGGTCTCCCACTGAACAGGGTCTACCACAGGCCCGAGCAAAAAACACTCAGCAGCAAAGGCGTCCCCTTGAAGCCGAAACAGCTCTGATACCAAATGTAGGCTTTAACCCTGTACAGAAATTATCTACAAACGAATCTTAAAACAGAAAATAAACAATAGCGAGAGCATAAAACATAAAACAGATAAACACAGAGATTTTCCCTAGATCCCAAATCGGGACGACCAGCTTGATTTTTCCTTATATTCCTTTTAGTGTTACAACACATATATATACATGCCGAAGCATACATAAACCTCAATCCATTAACCCTGGATTAGAACATAACCGTAGTTCCCTTGACCGGATCTACAAAATACTAGGGGCCGAAAACCATCGTCCCCCAAAACCATGTGCAAACTCATGCACAAAACCATGGGTGGGTCCGCCTATGAGTGGGTCCGCACACCAAAAAAAAAATTGTCGAGGCGCTGCCTTGGACCCTGACAGGGGGGGCCCCCTGCTGCGCCCAACGCAACGTACAGTGCGTGGCTCTAGTCGTGGAAAGAATATAACACATAACATAACATGGTTGTAAAATATTATTTTTTATTAATAATAAAATTTTAAATGTAATTCCATGAGTTAATTTAGGAGTAATTAGTTCATTGTGAAAGTACTTTGAATGTGAAAAGAGATATATTTTAAATATAATTTTGAGTTAATTACATTCTTGTACAAATATTTTGAAACATTGAATCTCAATAACTTTAATTCATTTTAAAATACACCATATTACAGAATGTTTGTGTATAATTAATGTTGTACAAATATTTTGAAACATTGAATCTCAATAAATTTAATTCATTCTAAAATACACCATATTACAGAATGTTTGTGTATAATTAATGTTGTACAAATATTTTGAAACATTGAATCTCAATAAATTTAATTCATTTTAAAATACACCATATTACAAAATGTTTGTGTATAATTATTGTTGTACAAATATTTTGAAACATTGAATCTCAATAACTTTAATTCATTTTAAAATACACCATATTACAGAATGTTTGTCTATAATTAATATTGTGCAAATATTTTGAAACATTGAATCTCAATAAGTTTAATTCATTTTAAAATACACTATATTACACTATGTTTATGTATAATTATATATACACAAACAACACATTATACAACAAAGCACAAAACACAAATAAATAAATAGAAATTAGGATTTTAAATGTATAAATTTTAAATGTAATTTTATGAGTTAGTTTTGAGTGATTTGTGTTTTGTATATAGAGTATCATGTGAAAGTAATGTGAATATGAAAGTATTTGGCATATAGAGTATCATGTGAAACTAATGTGAATGTGAAAGTATTTGGCATATAGAGTATCATCTCAAAGTAATGTGAATGTGAATACATATAAGTATGCTCAAACAAATTTAAATTTTAAAATATAGTTTTTGAGTTTACAGTGTTTTTTGTTGGTATAAAAAACTATCATGTGAGAAGAATACTGCAAGTAATGTAAATGTGAAAAAGATATAAATATGCTCAATCAAAAAAATTTAAATGTAAAGTTGAATAATTTTTTTATAAAAACATAATTAATTAAATAAAATAAAATTCAGAAATCATTAAATGTTGAAAATAAAATAAAGAGTTCAATATGTAAGATGTAAAGTGAATTTCTATTTTTATTATTTAAATCACAAATTTAAAATAAAACTAATTTTATATGAATTAATTAAGTAAAGTACAAATTAGAAATCATTAATATCACTTATTTGTAAAACTACAAAATTAAAATAAATAAAGTTAAAATTCATTAATATCACTTACTTGTAAAATTACAAAATTAAAATAAACAAAGTTGAAATTTTAAAACAAAAATAGAAGACCCCCTTTTTAAAATGAAAATTATTAGTCTTTAAAAGTTTACAAGTTCATTTTTAATACTTCACTGTAGTACATAACATAACATTGTTGTACAAATATTTTGTATCATTAAATCTCAATTTCATGAGTTGATTTTCATATTAATTTATTCTTCGTATATAAGGTACTGTGTGAATGTGAAAGTAATTGGCATATAAATTATCATGTGAAAGTAATGTAAGTGTGAAAAGAGATAAATTTTAAAATATAATTTTGAGTTAATTTTTTAAATCTATATTCAAATATTCATAAACATATAACAAAACATTTTTTTACAAATATTTTGAAACATGAAATCTCAATAACTTCAAATTATTTTAAAATACACCATATTACACAATGTTTGTGTATAATTATATATACACAAACAACACATAACATAACATATCACAACACAACACAACATCACATATCACAAAAAAACACAACAACACAAATAAATAAATAGAAATTAAGATTTTAATTGTAGGAATTTTAAATATTAATTTTTATTAAATAACAAAATTTCAAATGTAATTTTATGACTTAATTTTCACGGTGATTTGTGCTTGGTATATAAAGCATTATGTGAAAGTAATGTGAAAGTGAAAGTATTTTCCATATAAAGTATCATGTGAAAGTATTTGCCATATAAAGTATCATGTGAAAGTAATGTGAATGTGAAAAGATATAATTATGCTCAAACAAATTTGAATGATTATAGAATTAGTGATTGGAATTAGCTCATAGCTAAAATTGAGCTTAGAATCAACATTTGGCAGCAAAAATGGCTCTCCATATCTTGATCAAATGTGTTGTGGAGGCTATACTAGTGTATTGGATGGCAGTGGTCTAGATTCCTAAAGGTGTCACCAACAACATACAGCAAATTTGCAGGTGTTTTATCTGCAGGGGCAAGGAGGAAGGTCACACCTTTGCTTGGGTGAGATGGGAGAAAATATCCAAGCCTAAACATTGGGGGGTTGGGGCCTCAAGGATCTTAATCTCTTAGCAAATGCACTAGCTTCCATAATGGGTTGGTGTCACTTAACCTCCTACAGTGTGTGGTAGGAAGTAGCGAACTCTAAATACATTGCTCCATTCCTTACACTTGATTAGATCAAAATCCCTCATCGCCCTCGAACATGTCCATCTGTTGTTTGGCGCGCTATAATGAAATCCATAGCCCTCATCAAACAGGTTCTTGTCTCGCGTATTGGTGCAAGTACACATGTCCGAATTGGTTTGGATCCTTGGTGAGGTTGCAGCAGGGGTCTTGCGTGACGTATTGGTGCAGGCACATCGGTCTGAATTGGTTTGGATCCTTGGTAAGCAAGGGTCTTGCCTGGAGTATTGGTGTGGGCACAGAGATCCGAATTGGTTTGGATCCTTGGTGAGGTTGCGGTAGGAAACATCTACTTCCTAAGGACATCGGACTCTTCTTATGCGAGATTGGGATCTCTCGGCTCAGTTACTTTGCAAACAAGGATAACTCTGATTGGATCACAGGCGTTGAAAACACCAACTGAACCTGAATATCCCTAAGCGCTGGTGGGGGGTTTGGAATAGATACATTAGAGCTCTCAAGACTTCTCATATGAGGATCTCTGAAGATATCTATCACATCTTCCTCAATTTCCCTTTATCTCGCAATACATGGATGCTCATTACTAAGGAACTTGGCATAAATAGTCCATGGCAGAATGGGCCTCATGGTAAAAGCAGGCAAATGGATTGCCACCATTTTGGAATATGACATAGAAATTAATCCCACCAAACTATTTAAAGGTTAAGTTTTAGCCAAACTCATGGCTGAATCAAATTGTCATCCTTTAGATATAAATTTTATTTCCCAATTAGATGATCAGGAAGAGATGGTGACTCTACAGATCAGTGAAGCCTTTTCAACTTCACTGATCTCTAGAGTAGCCATCTCTTCTTGATCATCTAATTGGGAAATAAAATTTATATCTAAAGCATGACAATTTAGCTAAAATTTAACCTTTAAATAGTTTGGTGGGATTAATTTCTATGTCATATTCCAACCTTAACCTTTAAATAGTTTGGCTTGGAAAAATTGGTGGCACTCTTGTACCTCAACTAAGGCTCACAACCTGCCACTCTTGATCTCGCGGGGCCTTTGGCTGTCTTGGAACCATATCATATTCCAGAGCACTCTGATATCTCAGACCACCATTATCAATTCCATTTTAGCCCTCTATCACTCCATCCCTGAAGAAGTTTGTACAAAGGTAGAAAGGGTTATTGAGCATGAAGTCATTGACAAAAATCTCCCTTGGGCTTATTTTGATGGTGCGGCAGGGATCGATGGTTAGTGGAGGGGCCATACTGTACCTTTCTAACCATCACTTCTATCAAATCAAAATGAGTTTGTGCCCTCTAACAAATAACTACTCTGAGCTCAACATTGCTCCTAATCTTTGCCTTAGAAAAAATATGCAATAGGATACATATCTTTGGGGACTCTAAGATCATTATTAACTAGTTCAATAATATTACTACATGTCATGTACACACTCTTAGAAATTTTCTAGATGAAGCACTTGCTATTAAAAATCATTTTGATATCATTACTTTCACTCACATTTAGAGGCAAATGAATGAAGATGCTCACAGCTTTTCTAAAGAAGCGGTGCACATAACATGGGGACAATGGCATGAACAGTGTGTGATCAAAGGCCTTATTTTTTGTTTTTTCAGCTTTTTGCATATAGAATTCTATAGTTTTTTACTATCATACGTCTATTTTGGCATTACGAATTGTGAATTACGGATAAATAACACTTCCCTAGACAGGAGCTAGTCTAGAACAACAGATTAAAGACTATACGACTATTTCTCCTAACTAAGAACAGACACACAGAGAGGATTAGAAGGTTACTTGTGATCCAAGCGCTTCTAAATTGCTCCTTCTGTCACTTCCGTTGTAGCTTCAAATTCGAGCGGTTTGTGTGCAAAATGCTTCCTGCAAGAAAGAACACTAAAACAGCAGAAGATGCAATAATATAGATGTATATTCAAGTTATTTTGCTAAATAAGTAAATCATAAACCATATACATCAACCAAGATCTTGCAATATGGAAAATCAAAGCCAATACAGATGCATATAGGGAAAAACAAGTTGTACTCTTTATTAATGATAGAAGGAGAGGTTACAACCTAGTGACTGATTTGAAGTGACCTTCCAGCAACGTCCCCAAGCCTCATCACAGTATAAATCTCTCCAGCAATTGTTACACAAATCTAGCTCTCAATTGAAAATTCTCCAGCATTTCTCTACTCAAATTATTCCTTCTCAAGCACTCAGATCTGTGCTCAATTTATAGATGAACTGAAGGTTGTTTTTCAATCAATGACTTTTTGATCTAAAAATGGAACTATTTGTAAATTCTATGCAAAGTAACCATTTCCTTTTAATTTAATGTGCAAAGTATTCTCCATGTCTTGCAGGTTAAATAAAGTAGTTTTGGTAATGTTTCTGAGTTTTATGTGTGAGGATTTGTTATTTAAATTTACTATTTAATATATCACAACAGAAATACACAGCAAGAAAAAATCACCATAGCATAACACAGCAAACTGATGAGGTAGTTCACCCCTCCTGGGCTACATCTGCCAGTCCAAGGCTCCCCAATGGCATGTCCTTGCTCTATTAATTTGTTCAAAATGGTTACACAATGAAAAATATGCCTAAACAAGAAAAAAAAAATGTTGTGAATTTGACTTCAGAAGACTGAAATAAGCTAAAAATGGCTTTTGTATAGTGAAGTACAACCCAATACAGCTCCATCTCCCTAATGGCCCTGATGGCTCTTTCATCTTCCCTGAAGAAAAAAATGGCTGAAAAACACCTCTGTTTGCTATGAAACCTATCCCAAACTCTCCAGAATGCTCAAGAAAGCCAAAATTGACTAAAATTTCATCTTGTTTGGTTGAAAATTGAGAAAGTTATGACCCAAACAAGTTTTTGCCCAATGGCACTAAAAAACCTCCTCCAAAACTGGAGGAACTCTAGTTAACTCCACCAAATTCGTCGGATGGGCAGACTTGGTGGAACCGCGCTCCAAAATAGGCAGAACATTTAATGTGATTGTCAGTTAATGTCGGCGCATTCACATGCGAAATCTTCGGCAGTCAAGTCTGTTGGCGGATAAGTTTAAAAGACTGCGCCCATGGTCATGAGTCAAGGTCACATCGAAAGAGGGGCTAGCACCAAGGTGCTCAACCCTGTTGTTCCGCCAGTTGGAAATGTTTAGGCCCCCGGTCATCGCGCTTGGTCGTATGGCTTTAAACCTTAGCCCTGAGGGCTTAACCAAAAATTCCACCATAATAACAGTGCTTAGCCCGTGGTCTTTAGACCCGGGTCTTATTGCTATGGGGCTGGCCCTTGAGGGCTTAACCCAATTTTCTCCACCAGTTACACCGACCTGAATAGTTGTTTACCTCCGCTCGACTCACCCATTTACCAACAACCCGAACTGTCGTTCAACAAACATCAACCCTCTGCCATGTTGGTCGGGTCGACCCTCCCCGAGGAGTCGGGTCGAGGGTTCGACCCTCACGCCCTCCAACTTTTCACACATCTTTTCAACCATTAGCCTAGAGCTACGTGGCACCCTCTAATAGGCCACTAAAAACCTTATAAAAATGAAATTTTTTCCATATAATTTTTTTTGAAAATGACAAATTCTTTTGGTCAAAAAGTCATGTTTTGGAGGTCATTGGACGAATTCAAACCTCAGTAACTTTCATTTACAACATTGGATTTGAGTCTCGTTCACGATGCCAGAATCGCAGCGACGAGGCCTTTCCGGTTGTTCAGATTGCAACCATTTCTGAGCATTTCCATTTTTGAGCAATTTTTTAACTTGGACATGATCTCGTGATCACACCTCCCCATTGGGAAGCTTTTGGACCCCAAAAGCCTTCAATTACCTGTTTAGAAGATGAGGGTACAGATCCCTCACCTTTTCCACCTCCATCCATTTTTCCTTAGTCGGTTTGTTGCCTTTAAGACCAATCCGAAGATAATCAACACTTCCCCTCCTCGAAGTGTGTGTCCTTCTATCAATGATAGCATCCTCTTTCAGCTCATCCAAAAATTATGGCGAGAAATCCTCTATGGATGGCAAATGAATGTCACTTTCATGATCAGCAATTAAAGGAGGTTCGTACAAACGTAAATTTTCTACATTCACAACGGAATACATTTGCATATATGAAGGCAAGTCTAGTTGAAAAGCATTATTTCCAACTTGTTTAAGAATCTTGAATGGACCATAACGAATAGGCTTCATCTTTTTACCTTCTCCTTGCATTCTTTCCTTACTAATATGCAGCCATACCTCATCTCCTTCTTGAAACTTATGATCAATTCTATGTTTGTCATGCCTCTTCTTGTACTTGCCTTGACTTTTTTCAAGTTGTTCTTGAACCTGCTGATGTATGAGCTGAATTCTTTCAATGAACATGCGAGCTTTGTCAATGTCACTATGCCCATCAATGGCAACATCCTTCTCAAGAATGAAATCTAAAGGTGACTTAGGAAAATACCCAAAACAAGCTTCAAAAGGTGAAGTATTTGTAGAAGAGTGCTTGGCCCGGTTGTAAGCATACTGAATGTAATTCAAGTGATCATCCCAAAGCTTGGGATGCTTGCTACAATAACCTCTCAAGAGATGTACAATGGTTCTGTTCACTGCCTCTGTTTGGCCATCTATTTGCGGATGGAAAGCAGTAATCTTCTTCAACTTGGTGTCCATCATCTTCCATAAATTGGACCAAAAATTCCCAACAAATCTGGAATCCCTGTCACTAACAATAAAAGTAGGCAAGCCATAATGAACCCATACATGTTGAAAATATAAATCAGCAGTTATACATTTTTTACATGGCATAAGAATACACATCTTGCTGAATCTATCAATTACTACATAAAGATAATCATGCTGCTTTCTAGACAATGGTAGACCTCCAACAAAATCCATAGAAACACTTTCCCATGGTCTAGAAGGTACTGGAAATGGTGTATATAAACTAAGATTCCTATTACTAGGCTTGCGTGTAGCACATAAATAACAACCTCTAATGAAACGTGAAACACTATCTACCATGCAAGGCCAATAACAATACCTCTATAAATGTGGCACCGTTTTGCTTACCCTGAAATGTCCAGCAATAATAGAAGAATGAGATTCTATCATGACACTTAGTCTCTCCCCCTGTGGTATACATAACTTTCCCATATGAAAACAAATTATTATGCAAGTGATAATCATTCTCCTCAACATGATTCCCTTCACTCAAGTTAGCATACACATCCTTAAAATCAATATATGATGCATACTGCTCTATGTAGCTCTCGTGTACAATAGAATCATTCTTAAGTAAAGTAGTAGCACTAATAATAGGCCCTGAAAGCATATCAAAAACTTTATTGAAAATACCTTTCTTGTACCTTATTAACAAGTGAATTTTTTGTAGGAAACCCATCCATCTAAAATGTCGTGACTCTTGTAATTTACTTTGCGACTGCAAGTACTATAAACGCTGATGGTCGGTATGAACAACTGTTTCTTTTCCCATCAAATAGTGTTTCCACTTTTTGACGCTTTGTACCAACGCATACAACTCCTTATCATATGTAGGATAATTCACAACAGCACCATTAAATGTCTCAGAATGAAATGTTATAGGCTTACCATGTTGTAAGAGAACTGCACCCATGGTGTAATCACTAGCATCGGTCTGAATCTCGAATGGTTGTCTCAAGTCCGGTAATGCAAGGATTGGAGCTGAACTTATCTTCTCTTTCAAAGACTCGAAAGCTTTCTGTTGCTTGCCTCCCCATTGGAAAGCACACTTCACACTTGTCATTGAATGCATAGGAGCTGCTATGGTAGAGAAGTTAGAAATAAACTTCCTCCAATACTGAGCTGCACCCAAAAAACTTCTTACCTCTGTAATGGATTTGGAAGTAGGCCAATTCACAATGGCTTCTACCTTATAAGGATCAATTCTTAAAGCACCTCCTCCTACTATGTGTCCCAAATAAACCAAAGAAGTCTTTCCAAATTCACACTTTGACATTTTAATAAACAACTGATTTTTCTTCAAAACATCAAATACTTTCTTAACATGCATGACATGCTCTTCTCTAGTCTTGCTGAAAATTAAGATGTCATCTAAGTAGACAATAACGAAATCATCAAGAAAGGACATAAGACATCATCCATTACCCGCATGAAAGTTGCAGGTGCATTGCATAAACCAAATGGCATAACAAGCCACTCAAAGAGTCCCTGTTTGGTTTTAAATGTTGTTTTCCAAATGTCACTTTCTGCAATTCTAACTTGATGATAACCACTACGTAAGTCTAACTTAGTGAAATATTTAGCATCTTTCAGTTGATCTAAAAAATCATCTATCCTTGGGAGTGGGTAACGATTCTTTACCGTTATCTTGTTCAATGCCCTGAAGTCCACACACATGCGCCAAGTTCCATCTTTCTTTGGAATCAACACTATCAGTGACCCACACGGCGAAGTGCTTGGTCTTATGAAACCTTTGTCCAACAAGTCCTTAATTTGTCTCTTTATTTCAGCATTCTCCATGATAGACATGTGGTACATGCCTATGTTAAGAAGAGGACAATCTTGTTGTAACTGGATTTCATGTTGAATCTCCCTTTTAGGATGCAAACCTATTGGTTCCTGAAACATCTCATGATGTGCATCAACTACATCATATAAATCTGATTTTAACTTGGAATCACAATTTTAAAATGACTCATGATTCACATCAACCTTAGGCTTAACCATAAGAAGTACAAAACTCTTACTAGAATTCACTAGCCTTTTTACCTGTCCCGCATTTACCATCGCTATATTTGTCTTCTTGCAATGTGCTCTGACAATAAACTCCTTGCCATCTTTAAAAAGATGATACTTATTTTCATGGCAATGGAAGATCACTTTCCTGTCAAATAAGTAAGGACTTCCCAAAACAATTCATGATATATCAAGCGACACTACATCAAGTTCAACTATGTCAATAAAGTGTGCAGTAATTGCAAAACACAATATGCACTTTCTTGAGACTTGTAAGTTTCCATCCTTGCAGATCCATCCAAGTGGATATGGCTTGGGATGTGGAATGGTCTCAAGTTTAAGCTGTTTGACCAAGTCTTTTGATATGAGATTTGCTTGTGACCCACTGTCAAACAGTGTGTCAATTTTTGTATGTTTTGAGACTACCCTCACATGGAACAATTCAATTCTTTCTTCCTCATTTGGAGCTTGTACATGACAGTTTGAAGTACTAGTGCTTGGCTTAGTTTCAGTTTCCTTACCCTTCATACTCTTCAAACCCATGGCTGCAATTTTGGTTTCGTCACCTGAATCATCACCTAAGTCTTGTGGTGTAGTTGTAGTAGCTGCAGTTTTCTTCTTTCCTTTGTTTTTGTTAAACTGAGTTCTTTTAGGATGAAGTTTCCAACAGTTTTTTTCTTCATGGCCTTCTCTTGAACAGTGTTTACATATCACTTTCTCACCCTCCTGTTTGACAGATGCATTCTTTTTGCCTTTTCCCTTAGAGGTTTTATCTTTGTTTTTCCCCTTAAAAGGCTTGTTTCTACCCTCATCAAAAGTGTTTTTCCCTCTAGCCTCTAAATGCATAGTTTGTACACAAACTTCGTCTAGACTAGTAGGATTGAACATAAGGATAGTATGTTTAAGGTAGTTGTGCAAACCACTTATATATTTCAGCAAAGTATCTTGACTTTGTAAGTCTACCCCTAATAAGAGTGCTCTTTTCCTAAACTATTGGGTGTAGTCTTGTACATTTTATCTCTTAATTTGTCTGAAGTTTTGCCAGTTCATGATAGCCTTTTGTAAATGAGCTAATGGATAAAATTGCTTCTTAATTGCAGTAATAAATTCAGCCCATGATAAAGTGATCTTACCATGTTTTTTAATTTCATCCTTGGTCTTGGCTTCCCACCATACCAATGCTGCTCCATCCATTCTCAAAGAGGCTAACTGTATCTTGGTGTCGTCATCATGAAGGTTCTGTATCCTCAAGTAAACCTCCAACTACCTTATCCAATTGTCAAGTTTCTCTACATTGACTTCACCATTAAACATAGGAAACTCAAATTTAACATCAAGCTTTAAAAATGGACTTTTACCTGTGGTTTTAGACTTGTGAGATTGATTCACAAAAGTAGAGGATGACGATGTAGAGGAAGACGATGAAGATGGGGATGGTGGATCACCATTTCCTCCATGTCCTTTCTTTGATTTGTCATCACTTTTCTTTCCTCCTGAAGAACCCTCTCCTTCTTTCTGATGTTTAGACCCTTCTCCTACAAGCCTATCATTCCTTTCTTGCTAGAGTATCCTCACCATCTCAGTCATGTCCAAGAAAGCCTTTCGGAACACCCGTTCTTCTTCTTTGTGATCAATGTCTTCAGGAGCTTCTCTTTCTCTTGAAGACATGCTTGAGGCTTCTTCAGTGGCTCTTGGGGGTGAAATAGATGGTGGAGACAATGGTACTCTGACTCTCCTTGGTTGAGGATTACTTTGTGCTCTAACCAATTGTCCATCCCCTCTCTTGAGCTTAAGTCTAGTGAGCATCAAAACTTGCAAACAGTCAACTATATCTTTGCACAAGAACAAATGCAGAGTAAAACTCTATCTCTGATACCAACTGATCTAAAAATGTAACTATTTGTAAATGTTATGCAAAGTATCCATTTCCTTTTAATTTAATGTGCAAAGTATTCTCCATGTCTTGCAGGTTAAACAAAGTAGTTTTGGTAATGTTTATGAGTTTTATGTGTGAGGATTTGTAAATACACAGCAAGAAAAATTCACCATAGCATAACACAGCAAACTGATGAGGCAATTCACCCCTCCTGAGCTACATCTGTCGGTCAAAGGCTCCCCAATGGCATGTCCTTACTCTATTAATTTGCTCAAAATGGTTACACAGTGAAAAATATGCCTAAAAAGGCAAAACAAGCTGTGAATTTGACTTCAGAAGACAGAAATAAGCTAAAAATGGCTTTTTTTTCACCTCAAACAGTGAAGTACAACCCAATACAGCTCCATCTCCCTGATGGCCCTAATGTCTCTTTCCTCTTCCCTGAAGCAAAAATGGCTGAAGAACACCTATGTTCGCTCTGCAACCTGTCCCAAACTCTCAAGAATGCTCAAGAAAGCCAAAATTGACTAAAATTTCATCTTGTTTGGTCGAAATTTGAGAAAGTTATGACCCAAACAAGTTTTTTCCCAGTGGCACTAAAAAACCCTCCTCCAAAACTGAAGGAATTCCAGTTAACTCCACCAAATTCGTCGGATGGGCAAACTTGGCGGAACCGTGCTCCAAAACAGGCAGAACATTTAATGTAACTATCAGTTAATGTCGGCGTGTTCACATGCGAAATATTCGGTGGTCAAGTTTGCTGGCGGATAAGTTTAAAAGACCGTGCCCATGGTCACGGGTCAAGGTCACATCGGAAGAGGGGCTAGCACCAAGGTGCTTAACCCTGTTGTTCCGTCGGTTGGAAATGTTTAGGCCCCGGGTCATCGCACTTGGTCGTATGGCTTTAAACCTTAGCCCTGAGGGCTTAACCAAAAATTCCTCCATAATAACAGTGCTTAGCATGTGGTCTTTAGACCCGGGTCTTATTGCTATGGGGCTGGCCCTTGAGGGCTTAACCCAATGTTCTCCGCCCGTTACGCCGACCCGAATAGCCATTTACCTCCGCCCGACTCGCCCATTTACCAACGACCCGAGCCGCCGTTCAACAAACATCGACCCTCTATCGTGTTGGTCGGGTCGACCCTGCGCGAGGAGTCGGGTCAAGGGTTCGACCCCTATGCCCTCCAAATTTTCACACATCTTTTCAACCAATAGCCTGGGGCCACGTGGCAACCTCGAGGCAGGCCACATGGCACCCTCTAATAGGCCACTAAAAACCTTATAAAAATAACATTTTTGCCATATAATTTTTTTTTGAAAATGACAAATTCTTTTAGTCAAAAAGTCACGTTTTGGAGGTCACTCGACGAATTCAAACCTCAATAACTTTCCCATACGACATCGGATTTGAGTCATGTTCGCGGCGCCAGAATCGCAGGGACGAGGTCTTTCCGGTCGTTCAAATTGCAACCATTTCTGAGCATTTCTATTTTTGAGCAATTTTTTAACTTGGACATGATCTCCTTGTCACTTTCCAATAATAGGCAAGACATGTTTCCAATCTTGTAGATGTCAAATGGACACTTGGATTCGAAGCTTGACACATGTGAACTCTTCTAGAAGGCACTGGCCAAGTGGAGATTCAAGAACAATGAGAATTTCGCTCCCAATGTGATCAATGCACCTATGAATGTCGAGAAGTGCTTTGCAGAGCATCCTTGCATGGGGCTACCTGCATATGCAACGCACTTAGCCCCTTTAGAGACTGCGTTGGTGAGCTCTCATATGCTATATAGTAAGCTTCAAACTTTGGAAACCTTTGCTTGATGAAAGTCTTGCTTGATTTGTCTTGAACTTGTCTTAGGACATGTAGCAACTTGAAATGATAGGGAATGATAGACTCTTAATCATTGGTCGTGGAGATGATGCCCAGTTAACCAGGTGATTGGGAATGGTGCTCAAATTGACCTATAACACCCTTCAAGTTTAACTCCTCCTCGATCGATGAACCTGGATTTCGACAGATTTTCAAGGCGCAATGGGATCATTGCCACATGCTCCCCAATACCCTACACACCACTGTTTTTGCCAATAATTTGTCTTGCATTAAGGAGAAGACTATCAAGTGAGAAAAGGAGAAAAGGACTATATATGAGGAAGAGTTGAGAAGGATCGAGAAGGAGATCGCGCTCATGCTTGATAAAGATGGAAGGGGTCACTCCTCGACGGAACACAAAGCTTCTCTCACCCTTCTGGAAACCAAGAAAATTCAACTTCTTAGAATCAAGGAAGAAGCTTGGCGACTCAAGAGCAGAGCCATCTGGCTCTAGGGAGTGGATAATAATACCAAAATTTTCCAGCAATGTGCCAAAGGTAGAAAATTTATTATATGTTAACTTAATGATCAGCATGGCATGGTGGCCAAGACTCATAAACAACTTTCAGATATGGGCATTCGACATTTCTACCATATTTATAGAGACCTCGGGGTTGCTAACATCGGTGAGGTGGTTAATATAGCAAGGCAGTTGCCCCGATTTGTGGAAGAGGATGATTCGGACTCACTCAATGCCCCTGTTACCCTTGCCGAGAGTGAAGTTGTCCTAAAGTGGTTCAAAAAGGATAAGAGTCCTGGACCGGAAGGCTGGCCTATTGAATTATACCTATCATTCTTTGAGCTCATAGGTGTGGATCTGATGTTGGTCATTGAAGAGTGTAGAACCTCAAGCAGAATGTATGATAGCTTCAACTCTACCTTCATTGCCCTTGTCCCCAAGGTGGAAAAACCTCTTTCCTTCAATGACTATCGGTATTTCTCCCTATGTAACTGCCTTTACAAAATCATTGCTAACCGCATCAAACCTATCTTATCTCGGCATATATCCAAGGAGCAATTCGCCTTCCTTCATAACAGACAAATCCATGAGGCCATCGGCACCGCTCAAGAAATCCTTCACTCTATCAAGCTCTATAACCTTAAATGCTTTATCCTCAAGATTGATTTGGCCAAAGCTTTTGACTGTGCCTGTTGGACCTATCTCCAATTGATTCTCACTCACATTGGCTTCCCCAACTCTTTCATTCAATGGATTATGTGTTGCATCACTAATGCCTCTTTTAGTTTACTCATAAATGGGGATGCTACACCTTTCTTACATGCAGGGTGGGGGCTTCATCAAGGATGCCCTTTATCCCCTCTCCTCTTACTACTAATAATGGAGGGCCTCACTACTCTCATTTCCTATGCTAGAAATGAAGGTCAACTTCTGGGTGTCAAACTCACAGACACTATATTGCTGACACACTTGTTTTTTATTGATGATGTGCTCATATTTCTAGACGGCTCCTTACGGAATTCCATTTGTTTCAACAAGATATAGTCCACCTTATGTACAGCGACTGGAATGCTTCCCAATCATATAAAAAATCCATCATTATGTTTTAAAATTGCTCCATCCAAGAGCGGCAGCATGCACTTCAACTATTTCAATTTGAACACAGGAACTTTGAAGAGGGCCTAAAATACTTGGGATTCAGACTCAAGCCAAATGATTATAGAATTACTGATTGGAATTGATTCATAGCTAAAATTGAGCGGAGAATCAACATTTGGCAGAAAAAATGGCTCTCCAGAGCGGGTCGACTTCTCTTGATCAAATCTGTTGTGGAGGCGATACCAGTGTATTGGATGGCGCTAGCCTGGATTCCTAAAGGTGTCACCAACAGCATACAGCAAATTTGCAGGTGTTTTATCTGGCGGGCCAAGGAGGAAGGTCACCCCTTTGCTTGGGTGAGATGGGAGAAAATCTCCAAGCCGAAACATTGGGGGGGTTGGGGCCTCAAGGATCTTAATCTCTTTGCAAATGCACTAGCTACCAAAATGGGTTGGTGTCTCTTGACCTCCAACAGTCTATGGCAGGAAGTCACCAACTCTAAATACATTGCTCCAGTCCCTACACTTGATTAGATCAGAAGTCCTCATCGCCCTCGAACATGTTCATATGTTGTTTGGCGCGTTATAATGAAATTCAGAGCCCTCATCAACATGGTCTTGCCTGGGGTATTGGTGCAAGTACACAGGTCTGAATTGGTTTGGATCCTTGGTGAGGTTGCGGCAGGGGTCTTGCATGGCGTATTGGTGCGGGCACATAGGTCTGAATTGGATTGGATCCTTGGTCAGGTTGCGATAGGGGTCTTGCCTGGCGTATTGGTGCCAGCACACAGGTCCGAATTGGTTTGGATCCTTGGTCAGGTTGCGGCAAGAAACATCTGCTTCCTCAGGACATCAAACTCTTCTTAGGCGAGATTGGGATCTCTCAGCTCAGTCAGGTTGCAGACACGAATAACTTTGATTAGATCACACAGGCGTGGAAAACACCAACTGACCTGAATATCCCTAAGCGCTAGTGGGGGTTTTGGAATAGATACATTAGAGCTCTCAAGACTTCTCATATCGGGATCTCTGAAGATATCTATCACCTCTTCCTCAATTTCCCTTTGTCTCACAATACAAGGACACCGATTACTAAGGAACTTGGCATAAATCGTCCATGGTAGGGGGACACTATCAACATGGCTTAGAAAAACTGGTGGCACTCTTGTACCTTGACTAAGGTCCGCAACCTGCCCCTCCTGATCTCGTGGGGCCTTTGGTTGTCTCGGAACCATATCATATTCCAAAGCACTCTGATATCTCAGACCACCATTCGCAATTCCATTTTAGCCCTCTATCACTCCAGCCCTGAAGAAGGTTGTACAAAGGTAGAAAGGGTTATTGTGCATGTAGTCATTGAAAAAAATCTCCCTTGTGCTTATTTTGATGGTGCGACCGGGATCAATGGTTGTGGTGGAGGGGCCATACTGTACCTTTCTGACCATCACTTCTATCAAATCAAAATGGGTTTGTGCCCGCTAACAAATAACTACTTTGAGCTCAACACTTCTCTTAATCTTTGCCTTAGCAAAAAGATGCAATAGGATACATATCTTTGGGGACTCTAAGATCATTATTAAATCGTTCAATAATATTACTACATGTCATGTACACACTCTTAGAAATTTTCTAGATGAAGCACTTGCTATTAAAAATCATTTTGATATCATTACTTTCACTCACATTTACAAGAAAATGAATGAGGATGCTCACTGCTTGTCCAAAGAAGCCATGCACATAACATGGGGACAATGGCATGAACAATCTGTGTGATCAAAGGCCTTACTTTTTGCTTTTTTCAGTTTTTTGCATTTAGCCTTCTATAGTTTTTTACTATCATACGTCTATTTGGGCACGCACACTACTTATTTTGTAAATATTTGTTTTTTACTATTGAACTATTATGTTAACATAACTCTACCATATATTTTTTCATAGCTTACAGAGTTTGCTTGAAGCAATGAGCTGCAAATGCAACATGTAATTTTCCTTACCATATACTATTTGATACCTTACATAGCTTGCCTGAAGCAATCACATGCAAATGCAACATGTAACTTTCTTTACAAGTAATGAAAATTACAACTTTTTAAATGCAATTTTATGAGATAATTTTCAGTCATTTGTGCTTGGTTTATAAAGCATCGTGTGAAAGTAATGTGAATGTGAAAATAAACAAGTATGCTCAATCAAATTGTGAATGTGAAAAAAAGAAATAAGTATGCTTAATCAAATTTAAAATGTGAAGTTGACATTTTTTTTTTCAAACATATCAATTAATTTTAAATATTATTTTTTAATAAATAACACAATTTTAAATTTTTAAATGTAATTTTGAGTTAATTTTTAGAGACTTTTGTGGTCCGATTTATAAAGTATCATGTGAAAGTAATGTGAATATGAAAAGATATAAGTATGCTCAATCAAATTTAAAATGTTATGTTGGATTTGTTTTCAAAACCATCAATTAATTTAAATATTATTTTTGATTAAACTAACACAATTTCAAAATTTTAATTGTAATTTTAGATGTAATTTTTTATAAATTAATTTAAAATACACCATATTACACAATGTGTATATAATTATATATACAGAAACAACACATAACATAACACAACAATAACACAAATAATAAATAATTACTAATTAAGATTTTAATTGTATAAATTTTTAATATTAATTTTTATTAAATAATAAAATTTTAAATGTAATTCGAATACCTCGGGGTGAAGGATAATCTATTTCTTGTTGAGAGGGAGTGTTTAAATTCAACAAGAAATCCTAGTGAAAATTATACAACTACACTAGGATGGAGCCTCACGCTATTTTTAAGTGGAAGTCTATTTTTAGAATGCATGAGCAAATTCCATTTATAGATGGTGAGCAAATTCTATTAATAGATAATGTTCTATTTTTATATGTATGTGCGAGTTCTATTTATAGATCGCATGTCTATTTATAGATGCATGTCGACTATTATTATCCCTTAATAATAGTTGGACATTAAACATTAATCTATTCTCAATGAACACTTGGAAATAGTTAACTGAAGTGGCAAATCAGTTAGCTATAGGAAATGAGTTGTAAAGTAGTTTAACTGAATTAAGTGAGTTAAAATCAGTTGTGCTAGTTGTTACTGAACATACACTAGTGAGATATCTGTGAATTAATTATTTAATTAATTCACAATTAGTGGTCTCACATGCAACTGAAGATTTATTAATGTTAACTACATGCATGTCAGATCCAGTGGAAACCCAATTGAGATGAAAGGGACATTTTGACTATCAGTTGTGATATTAGTGGGTGCACTCATACAACCACACACACATTGGATGTGCCCATGAAGATTGTGCAGTCAAGGCAAGCAGGATTCCATTCTTTCAATGATTGTTATTAGCAGGGGTTGCGCAATGGAGGCGAGCTGTCAGGAGGCAGTAAATTGGCGCATGTATTTGCTAATTTTTGTATGAAAGTGTGAGACGATTATATATTGTACCAAGAGCTCTTGTATTAGAGTTTTGTATGAAATTGTTTTATGATCCCTGATATATACATAATATATGATAGTGGGGTTTTTAGCTTTATGCTTTCCCGATAAAAGCATCTGTATTATGTGTCAATGATTTTTTTTCTTGATATTGTAAATTCCACAAGAAAATTTTGTAAAAGTGATTCTGTATTTAACGCTGGCATATAATTGTAATTGTGAGATCAGGAGAATCCAAGCAATACATAACTATATTAAAATTTCTACAAAAACCATATACATTTATTTACCTTACTATTTTAAGTAATCCATACAGATAGATAAACTAAAGTAAATTGATGGCACCCGGCCTCAAACTCAAACAACACTCGCACAGTTATAACCAAGACTATATATATATGAAATATTAATTTCTGTCAAACTGCCAACTCACTGTAGTAATGATGAACTAATAAATTCGAGTGTCATATAAAGGATCTCTGTGTAGATTATTCGGACGTACTTTCAAGTTTTAATTGATTGGTAATGTCACCTCCGTAGTTACGAGTTAATTCTCCAGATTTTTGACACGTTATCCGATTCTTACTCCGCCTTTCGAGCCTCACTCTTGCATTGAGCAAAACAGGTTCGTCGACTATGTTCAATTTCTCACTAACTGAGCTGCAGGTGAGGGTTTCCGACTTTGTTGGTTCCTCAGAGTTCCGTGAGGGTTTCTCCGTTAGTGTCTTCAGTTATGTGTGCGTTTGGAACCTCTGTTAGAGTGGTTCTTCTCTGCTTTTGCTGCTTGGTTTCTCTTGAACAAGGATTTCGTCCAAACCCTGCGAATGGCAAACTGTGCCTCCGTCGTCTTGGTAGTTCTAATACCAAATTCTTTTTCTGTGTTCAGACTTTTTGTTTTGGGACTCTCGTTCTTGTTTATCTAACTTATGGAATTGAATGTTTCGTTTTCCCCTCCAGGTTGGGGCTGCCAAGGTTTCTTATGTTCACACTCAGCTTCACAAAATACAGGTACGCCCTCTGTCTATGATTCGAGCTTCCCTCTCAACTTTTCGAGGTTGCTAATTGACCCAGTTCCTTCGTGATCAGGCTCGCTGGGTTTCGCCAATGTTTCCCTGTTTCGTTCGATGTCGAACTCTAAAGGTGAGTTTAGTCCTAAACCCTCTTTTTCCCTTTCAACTTCCGCTCTGTCAATTTACTTGGAAAAGGTAAAAGCTACAGTTTGGATCCTGAGTTGTTTTTTTTTTCTTTTACGTTTGTAGGCCCTTATTAACCTGCAACACTTGGTCACCTGTCAGACTCAGTTACTCCAGACCCTAAGGGTAGGGTCGTCTCCTTTTTTTGGTTGCCTCTGTAGCATTAGGGTTTAGTGCTTTTAAAACGACCTTCCGTTGTATGTCACGGTCTTTACTGATGGGGTTTCCAATGTATTTGTAAAAGAATTTTCTTCGTTGCCTATATATCAGAGAACTGATCGTTGTGATGTGTTAGCAATCTCTCCATTGTTCTTCATGATTTTGCTCGTTTTTGTTTGGGGTTTTCGAGTTTCGAACCCTCGCCTAACTGTTTGTTAATTTCTTTATAAACACTTTCAACTGTTATATGAGTTCCCTTTCTTTGTTAATGCCGGAAATAAAAAAGAAGATAAATGGTTTTGTTTCGTTGGGTTTATGCGATTACCTGGCACATTTGTTAATTCTTTTGGACCTTGCGTCGTTAAGAAACAACTTCACGCTTCCTACCTATCTACTTGTAAATGTCTTCGTAGCTCTATTGGAAATTTGAAAAGTCTCCTCACACCTGGACACAGTTTCTCCTTTCCCACTCTCAGTTCTGTTTACAAACTCAACCTAAAATGTTGTTCATATAACAATAGAGAAACGAGAATTTACTTGCAATAATATGATAGAAAACAATAAAATGGCTGAAGGAAATTAACAGGTTACAGATGGTACTCAAAATTTCGTTCTGCTCTTCTTGTTTGTATTCTTGCTCTTTTTATGGAAATCTAACTCTTACAAGATATTTTTTCTATTATTTACACTGTTGTAGATAATAATTCTATTAATGTCTTTCGGTTGAAACTAACAACCGTTCCTTTCTAACTACATTTCCAGATTATACAAAAAAAACCTTTTAATTAAGTCTATAAAACAATTTAATTCCCTAATTTGACTATTTTCTTCCACGAAATAAATAATAAAAGGAAAACAAATCACAGGTCCAGTAACATGTCCGCAAACAAATGCAACAGTTGAGACAAATAAACATGCCTTCTGTCTACTCCGAGTTAAATGCTTGCATCATAAATCTTTTTTTTTTTTCTAAATAAGAGTAATCTATTAACAGAGTGATAAAAATACAACGAGACCGCAGTCAAAAACTACTGCCTTGGAGGCAGGAATGTCATGTAAACCAGGTGTGTAGACTGCCCTTTGATAGGGAAACCAGTCAGACAAAAATAGCAAAAACCCACGCAGGGGAGCCAGTTGTGAATTTCCTGTGTACATAGGACCAAAATTATACAAAAATAAGCTGGAAAGCCTGAGAACCGCTCAAACAAAGACAAGCCCAATAGTATGGGCAATAGGAACATAAGAAAAACAAGCAGAATGCATACTAATCATCAGGAGGCTCTTCTACAATTCGACACCAAGCTGAAGCCATCAATTCTCTGGCCAGAGCTTCCTCAGATTCGGAGGGACCGGGATCAGCTGGAGACATAGCCACATCAGGAACACGGCTGGCAGGAACCTCCAACACTTGCAACGATGCGCTGCCCTCCCCCATCTGAAAATTCGAAGTCTGGGCAGGATCCATCTCAGGTCCAGCAGGAAGGGCGCTAGGCTCCTCATGAAAAACCACCGTGAAGAGCGCAGTGATTCTTGGGCGAATCAGGGAGCTGGAGAAGATAAAATGCGCAAAGCAAGTTGTTGGAGAACCGCTCAAACAAAGACAAGCCCAATAGTATGGGCAATAGGAACATAAGAAAAACAAGCAGAATGCATACTAATCATCAGGAGGCTCTTCTACAATTCGACACCAACCTGAAGCCATCAATTCTCTGGCCAGAGCTTCCTCGGATTCAGAGGGACCGGGATCAGCTGGAGACATAGCCACATCAGGAACACGGCTGGCAGGAACCTCCAACACTTGCAACAATGCGCTGCCCTCCCCCATCTGAAAATTCGAAGTCTGGGCAGGATCCATCTCAGGGCCAGCAGGAAGGGCGCTAGGCTCCTCATGAAAAACCACCGTGAGGAGCGCAGTGATTCTTGGGCGAATCAAGGAGCTGGAGAAGATAAAATGCACAAAGCAAGTTGTTGGAGGAGGCGAGGTAGCAGGGGGACGAGGAGCGGGGGAGCTCCAGCCATGATGGGTGTCAAGATAGCACCCCCTTCCACTGCATGTACAAGGGTAATGGCCAGGCAAAGTACCGCTGGAGAGAGAGGCCAAGATCGAAGATGGGCTGGAGTGGTCTCTTGCAAGACAACCCCTTGAGCTTCCACGACGACTCTGAAGCCTGTGGCGCAAACGAGGCATTGCAGAAACCAAATGAATCCAAGCAACCGCAATAACAGGGGAGTGAAAACTCAAAACGAGAACAGTGACCTGAGACAAATGCCAAATGCTCAGAAGAGGTAGCACTGCATTCGAACTGGAATGTTGCTTCAAGAGAAGAATCCCCTTCAGGCTGCTCAGGATGGCTGGATTGACGATGACAATTCCACGCAGATTGGGAGCCGAATTGATACCATGTATGAGAAAGAGGCGAGCATTGTGCGTATAAGACCTTAGCACCATGGCCTTAACATGATTCCACCTCTTAATCTGCCTGCACGCATGTTGGTAATCCCCCGTAATAATTGATGTATTAAAGAGATCCTCGCTGAAGCAAGTAATAGTAGAGGCCAGTCCTGTGGGCATGAGGTGAGGTACAACACCATATGAAGCGGATCCTTTGGTATCTGCGAGAGTTAAATGCAAACATCCGTTGCAAATCAAACTGAGATCTTCGCTATCCGGGATGGGCAGGTGGCGATCCACCTCGCCGCACCTGTGTCCCATCGAATCAACCATCTGTTGGAGCACCCGCATCCAGGATGCATCATAAATCTATTAATATATACAAATAAATCAAATGAAAGATATAATAAAAAATAAAAAATAAAAATTATGATTTACTCATTGTCCAAATATTATAAAAGTCAATATTTATTTAACTTCAAATTTTAAAATGTTTCAATTAATTTAATATACACCAACTCATGGACAATATTATATGTATACAATCAATTATCAACACATTACAACACAACTTAAATAAATATATAAATTACAATCCTTTTTTATAAATTTTTTATTTTCCAATTATTAATTTTTATCAAGGGCCTTATTTTTTTCTTTTTTCAACTTTTTGCATATAGACTTCTATTTATGATATAATTTTCACTCATTCTTGCTTGCTTTATAAAGCATCATGTGAAAGTAATGTGAATGTGAAAATAAGTATGCTCAACCAAATTGTGAATGTGAAAAGAAATAAGTATGTTCAATCAAATTTAAAATGTGAAGTTGACATTTTTTTTCAAACATCAATTAATTTTAAATATTATTTTTTAATAAATAACATAGCATTCTCATCTTGTTGTGAAGCTGGATAATCCGAAACGTCCACGAAAACTTTTGCAATGAATGATAACCACAAAAGCCCAAAAACCATAAATAACACGATTTTACATTTTTAAATGTAATTTTGAGTTAATTTTTATAAAGTATCATGTGAAAGTAATGTGAATGTGAAAAGAGATAAATATGTTCAATCAAATTTAAAATGTTAAGTTAGATTTCTTTTCAAACGAGTCAATTAATTTTAAATATTATTTTTGGAGTTGCCTTTAGTGACTTTTAGGTAAAATTTTGATTTAGGTTATTTAAATTGTTTATTTGACTGTATATACCCTAAAAAACCCTTAGGGCACTTCCATTGTGCAAGGTTACCCATGAAATTTCCTGTTTTCAATCAATTCCCACCAAAACCTTCGAAAAGTCTAGATTATTTTTTTAAAATAATCAAATTTTAAAATTTTAAATTAATTTAAAATAAGCCAATTTAAAATACACTAAATTATGCACAATCAAATACTCACATAACAACACCATTTCAATACATCACGATAATACATAAAAACCCAACTTACATAAATATATAAACTATTATTTTATTAGTATAATTTTTTTATTTTCAAATTAATAATTTTTAGTAAATAACTTTTTAAACATCATTTGTGGTTGGTACATAGGGTATTTTGTGTAAACCATATGAATGGTCAAAATGGTCAAAAATAAGTGAAAACGAATTTCAAAATGTAAGATGTAAAGTGATTTTCTATTATTATTATTTAAATCACAAATTTAAAATAAAACTATTTGTATTAGGAATTTGGCTTCTGTGATCCATAAAATTGTATAAAACCGCTCGTAAAAATCACATCAAAAAATATTTTGTCTACCAGTTTAGAACCAACTAGTGTGGTTCATCATCAAGACAAGATGAGAAATTTGATCTTGATCTAGGAACCACTCTAAATAGATGATGAGAGCCCTAGTTTAACTAGAATAAAAATAATCACAATGGTCAAAATGGTCACCAAAAAAAAAATTCAAAATTAAGATGTAAAGTAAATTATTATTATTATTATTAAATCACAAATTTAAAATAAAACTAATTTTATATCAATTAATTAATTTGTAAAAAATCACATATGATCATGAGGGTGGTTCATCAAAAGTATATTTTAGAAATCATTAATATCCCTTATTTGTAAAGATAGAAAATTAAAATAAATAAAGTTATAATTTTAAAACAAATAAAAAAGACAACTCTTTTTAAAATGAAAAATGTTAGTATTTAAAAGTTCAGTTCATTTTTAATACTTCACTTGTGTTTATGAAAAATATATTATGCTAAACATAACATTACATAGTTGTAGAAATGTTTTGCAATATTTAAATCTCAATAACTTTAAATTAATTTAAAATACACCATATTACACAATGTGTGTGTAATTATATATACACAAACAACACATAACATAACACATCAATAACACAAATAATAAATAAATTTTAATTGTATAATTTTAAATATTAATTTTTATTAAATAATAAAATTTTAAATGTAATATAATGAGTTAATTTTCAAGATGATTAGTTCCTTGTGAAAGTAATGTGAATGTGAAAGTACTTGGGATGTAAAGTATCATGTGAAAGTAATGTGAAAGTGAAAAGAGATAAATTTTAAATATAATTTTGAGTTATTTACATTCTTGTACAAATATTTTGAAACATTGAATCTCAATAACTTTAATTCATTTTAAAATACACCATATTACAGAACACAAAACACAATACAACAGAAATAAATAAATAGAAATTAGGATTTTAATTGTATAAATTTTAAATGTAATTTTAAGAGTTAATTTTCAGTGATTTGTGTTTGGTATATAAGTATCATGTGAAAACAATGTGAATGTGAAAACATATAAGTATGCTCAAACAAATTTAAATTTTAAAATATAGTTTTTGAGTTAATTTTTACAATCATTTTTGTTGGTATAAAAAAACTATCATGTGAAAAAATAAATATTAATTTTAAAAATTAGTTTTTGAGTTAATTTTTAGTAATTTTTGTTGGCATAAAAACCTATTATGTGAAAAAATAATGTAGGTAATGTAAATGTGAAAAAGATATATATATGCTCAACCAAATTTTTTAAAATATAAAGTTGAATAATTTTTTTATAAAAACATAATTAATTAAATAAACTAAAATTCAGAAATCATTAATATATTATTAAATCACTTGTATTATAAAATTATTCTTTGCAAAACTACCTAAAATAAAATGTTTGAAAATAAAATTAGGAGTTCAACATGGAAGATGTAAAGTGAAATTTTATTTTTATTATTTAAATCACAAATTTAAAATAAAACTAATTTTATATCAATTAATTAAATAAAGTACAAGTCAGAAATCATTAATATAACTTATTTGTAAATCTACAAAATTAAAATAAACAAAGATGAAATTTTAAAACAAAAATATTAGTCTTTAAAATTCACAAGTTCATTTTTAATACTTCACTTGTTTCTATGTTAGGGATATCATGCTAAACATAACATAACATTGTTGTACAAATATTTTGTATCATTAAATCTCAATTGCATGAGTTGATTTTCAGATTAATTTCTTCTTGGTATATAAAGTGCAATGTGAAAAGAATTGACATATAAATTATCATGTGAAAGTAATGTGAATGTGAAAGAAATTGGCATATAAATTATCATGTGAAAGTAATGTGAATGTGAAAGAAATTGGCATATAAATTATCATGTGAAAGTAATGTGAATGTGAAAAGAGATAATTTTAAAATATAATTTTGAGTTAATTTTTAAAATCTATATTCAAATATTCATAAACATATAACATAACATTGTTTTACAAATATATTTTGAGACATCATCTCAATAACTTCAAATTATTTTAAAATACACCACATATTACACAATGTTTGTGTATAATTATACATACACAAACAACACATAACACAACACAACACAACATCACATATCACAACAAAACACAACAACACAACAACACAAATAAATAAATAGAATTTTAGAATTTTATTATATTAATTTTTATTAAATAACAAAATTTTATATGTAATTTTATAACTTAATTTTAGGAGTGATTTGTGCTTGGTATTTAAGGTATCATGTGAAAGTAATGTGAAAAGATATAAGTATGCTCAAACAAATTTAAATTTTAAAATATAGTTTTGAGTTAATGTTTAGAGTCATTTAGTTTTGTTGGTATAAAAAAGATATTGTGAATGTAAAGGTGAAAGTATTTGCCATATAAAATATCATGTGAAAGTAATGTGAATGTGAAAAGATATAAGTATGCTCAAACAAATTTAAATTTTAAAATATAGTTTTGAGTTAATAATGTTTAGAGTCATTTAGTTTTGTTGGTATAAAAAGGATATTGTGAATGTGAATGTGAAAGTATTTGCCATATAAAGTATCATGTGAAAGTAATGTGAATGTGAAAAGATATAAGTATACTCAAACAAATTTTAATTTTAAAATATAATTTTGAGTTAATTTTTAGAGTCATTTATTTCTGTTGGTATAAAAAAGCTATCATGGACAAAAAATTATGTAAGTAATGTAAATGTGACAAAGATATAAATATGCACAATCAAATTTTTTAAAATGTAAAGTTGAATATTATTTTCATAAAAACATAATTTATTAGATTAACTTTAAATTAATTCATTAAATTAATTAAAATTCAGAAATTATTAATATATCATTACATCACTTGTATTATAAATTTATTCTTTGCAAAACTACCTAAAATAAAATAAAGAGTTAAAATAAAAATAAAACTTCAAAAAAAAAAAAAGACTCATCCAAGACAAAGAAACTCCTCCAAGATAGCTTTGGCCATGCTATCTTTGAAGGTTGTGAGAAGGGTCAATCCCTTCTCACCAAAAAAAAAATCAGATATTTATTTAGGTATAGTTTTGAGTGTGTACATCAAAAAAAAATACAATTTACAATTACAATGATTCTTTGTCACAGCTTGAGCCTTTGCAAAAGCACTTCCATCTACCTTTTGCAAAAGCACTTCCATCTACCTTCTGTTCTTCTGTTCTTTCCATCTACCTTCTAGATACCTGCATACAATAAAATATTTTTTGAAGATTCAATCAAAATTATTACATTATAAATTTCACTAAACATGCATTATGAAATTGCAAAACAATTCAATTTACCACTTAAGCATCTGGGTTTGAGTAAAAACCCTTCCCATCTATTTTCTTTATACCTGTTTCATGTTATAAAAAGTTTTAAAATTTTAATAATAATTTTATTTTAAATAATAAATAACAAAAACAATTAATTAAATATTTTCTTTAGATAATAGTTATAATAACAAAAATTCACTAACTATCTCACATGAAATGGTAAACATCTTCAAAAGCAATTCCATCTTCCCATTTGTCCAATGCCTTTCTGACTTGTTTTATACCTGCTTATACCTGCTTGATAAAATAAGAAAATTATTTTTTTAGTCACAAATATACTATTAAATAATAAAAACAAAGAATAATTAAATATCCTTTCATATTTAATCAAAATAAATATTAGTTCATTGTAAATTTCACCAATTCAATTATACTTCATAGGAATAAAATAAAATAAAAAACAACAAATTAAAATTGCTGCCTTGAAGATAAGATAACTATGGAGTATCACCATTAGTGACCAGAATCCCGGTAAAATCCAGGTTGCTCCTATGTGCTTACTTAGGCAGGGGTTACTGCTGTTACCCGACATCCTCTGGCGTTCTCTTTGCACACCAGAAATAACCCCTCCTTCGATACAACGAAACCACTAAGAGTGAGCTGAGGATTCCCTGTAGAAAGATATATCTTCCACTTCCCTTCCCCAGGCCTTAAATTATGGGACAGTCCTGAAAGGGAAATCCTTCAGTTGGAGAATGAATGCTCTGACCACTTTATGAGCCTGCTTCTAATCATGCATAAAAATGCTGAATATCAACATATATTTAAAACATGTAATACATCCGTGTGCCACGATCTCTGAGGGGAGGTCATTGGGCTCAAACAAGGCCCTACAGCTCAAGACAAACTACTGAATTGAGTTTGTTTTGCCTCAGTGAATTTGCATCAGAGGATATGTGGAAATTACTTTGAAGAACAATAGAAATAGTAATATATTTACCTTGAAGAATTTACTCATGTTATAATTGTACAGAATGACCAGAATTCCCTGGGAAAAGCCAAGTAGTTGGGATGTAAGAACCAGAATTCCTACAAGGAACCATGGGAAAAGCAAGTAGTTGGGATATAAGTATCACCCTCTTAAGAAATGGTGACCATAATTGGCCCGAATGGCTCAGTAAAGTGATCTTCCCGGAACTCCCCGATTGGCCATTTACTGATTACACAAAATCCTTATCTAAATCAAGATTGACTGATTCAATCCAGGTATATCTATATGGATTTGGATAGATATATTCTAAAAAATCAATATTTAAATGAAAAATAAATCAATATCAAAATATATTTAAAACATAAAAATGTAGTAGACTCGTTGGAAGAAATTGATAATGCTAAAAAAAAATGTTAAAACCCATTGATAACAAATTGATTTTAAAAAGAATCAACTATCAAAAACATGTGCCAGACTCTCAGAGGGGAGGTCATTGGGCTTCCTGGAGGGATACTTGGAGTTAAAATGAAAAACCCTTAGTTCTGTTTTGCTCCACATCAAATTGTGATCAAGGAACCTGAAAGACTCACAATTTCCTCAATCATCCATCCAGGGCTAACTCTGTTTCAATATTTTATTTCTTGAATTTCACTGCTTATTCCTTGATTGGCCAACTCCCAAGAATGTGGCTTAGTTGAGAGAACTTAATAGAATATGCAGATTATATAGGAAGTTTGTCAAGGGTTTAAGAATCATCATGGCACACCCTCACTCATCTTACCAATAAGTATCAATTTAAATGGATGAAGGCTGCGGAGTAGCTACCTTCTTATCTATGCGAACTGTAACACTCAAGCAGGCTTAAGTCAAATACTTGTACCAGCAGGTGAAACTAAATGATTTCATTAGTAACTGAGTTTGTCTACAATCAATTCTGTCAGTATATTTCCATTTACCCCAAACAGTATTGTCGCAAAGGACACTAAGATATTTAGAATTAAAATTTGTTAGTTTAGCTTCCTATCAAATTGTGATCAAGGAACCCTAAGCCTGACAATTTTGTTAATCATCCAGGGCTGGTCCTGTTTCACTCCCTATTCCTCGACTCGCAAACTCCCAAGAAGGTGACTCAGTTGAGAGAACTTAATAGAATATGCAATTTATATGGAAAGTTTGTAAAGGGGTTTTGGAAGCATCATAGAACACCTCACTCATCTTACCAATAAGGATCAATTTAAATGGATGAAGGTTGCATAGGAGCTACCTTCTTTTCTATGCAAACTCTACCACTCAAGCAGGCTTCTATCAAATACTTGTAACAGAATGTGAAACTAAATGATTTCATTAGTAACTTAAGTTTGCCTACAGTTAATTCTTTCACTATATTTCTACTTATCCCAATATTACTGTGGCAAAGGACACAAGATGCTTATAAAATAAACGGTTAGTTTTGCTTCCTATCAAATTGTGATCCAGGAACCTGAAGCCTGGCTGGTTCTGTTTCACTCTTTATATCTTGAATTTCACTCCAAGCATGTGACTCAGTTAAGAGAACTTGATATAATATGTGCTTTTTATATAGGAAATTTTTACAAGGGTTTTGGAAGCATCATGACACACCTCACTAAAGTAGTTGAGATGTAAGTATTTGGGATGTAAGAACCAGAATTCCTACAAAGAACCATGGGAAAAGCCAAGTAGTTGGGATGTAAGTACCACCGTATTAAGAAATGGTGACCATAATTGGTGCCAATGGCTCAGTAAAGTTATCTTCCCGGAAGTTATCTTCCCGGAACTCCTCTCTACCCTTCCCGGAACTCCTCTATTGGCCATTTACTGATTACACAAAATCATTATCTAGATCAAGATTGACTGATTTAATCCAGGTAAGCAACTGGGTATCTCTATATGGATTTGGATAGATATATTCTAAGAAATCAATATTTAAATGAAAAATAAAACAATATCAAAATATATTCAAAACATTGGAATAAATTGATAATGTTATAAAAAACATGTTAAAACCCATTGATAACGAATTGATCATAAAAAGAATCACCTATCAAAAACATGTGCCAGACTCTCTTATTCGTCATGTGACAGACTCTCTTATTGGTCAGACTCTCTTTAAACCATGCATTACATTCATGTGCCAGACTCTCCGAGGGGAGGTCATTGGTCTTCCTGGAGGGTATTGGAAGATACTTAGGAGTTAAAATGAAAAACCGTTAGTTCTGTTCTGCTTCCCATCAAATTGGGATCAAGGAACCTGAAAGCCTCGCAATTTCCTCAATCATCCAGGGCTAGCTCTGTTTCAATATTTTATTTCTTGAATTTCCCTGCTTATTCAGTAAGTTGATGGGAGAGAGATCGAGACCCTACAGGGCGAGACAAACCACTGAATTGAGACTGTTTTGCCCCAGTGAATTTGCAACAGTGAATTTTGTTTGTTTTGCCCCAGTGGATTTGCATCAGAGAACATGTGGAATTTATCTTGAAGAACAATAGAAATATATTTCCCTTGAAGAATTTACCTATGTTATAATTGTACAGAATGACCAAAATTCCTACAAGGAACCCTGGGAAAAGCCAAGTAATTGGGATGTAAGAACCAGAATTGCTACAAGGAACCATGGGAAAAGCCAAGTAGTTGGGATGTAAGTATCACCCTCTTAAGAAATGGTGACCATAATTGTCGCGAATGGCTCATTAAAGTTATCTTCCCGAAACTCCTCGATTGGCCATTTACTGATTACACAAAATCCTTATCTAGATCAAGATTGACTGATTCAATCCAGATAAGCAACTGGTAATCTCTATATGGATTTGGATAGATATATTCTAAGAAATCATTATTTAAATGAAAAATAAATCAATATCAAAATATATTTAAAACATAAACATGTAGTAGACTCGTTGGAATAAATTGATAATGTTAAAAAAAACATGTTAAAACCCATTGATAACGAATTGATTATAGAAAGAATCAACTATCAAAAACATGTGCCAGGCTCTCCGAGGGGAGGTCATTGGGCTTCCTGGAGGGATACTTGGAATTAAAATGCAAAACCGTTAGTTCTGTTTTGCTTCCCATCAAATTGTGATCAAGGAACCTGAAAGCCTCACAATTTCCTCAAATTCTGTTTCAATATTTTATTTCTTGAATTTCACTGCTTATTCCTTGATTGGCCAACTCCCAAGAATGTGCCTTCGTTGAGAGAACTTAATAGAATATGTAGATTATATGGGAAGTTTGTCAAGGGTTTTGGAATCATCATGGCACACCTCACTCATCTTACCAAAAGTATCAATTTAAATGGATGAAGGCTGCGGAGTAGCTACCTTCTTATCTATGCGAACTGTAACACTCAAGCAGGCTTAAGTCAAATACTTGTACCAGCAGGTGAAACTAAATGATTTCATTAGTAACTAAGGTTTGTTTACAATTAATTCTCTCGGTATATTTCCATTTACCCCAAACGGTATTGTCGCAAAGGACACTAAGATATTTACTATTTAGAATGAAAATTAGTTAGTTTTGCGTCTTATCAAATTGTGATCAAGGAACGAGAAGCGACAATTTTGTTAATCATCGAGGGTCTGGACTGTTTCAATCCTTGTTCCTTGAGACTCTCAAACTCCCAAGAATGTGACTCGGTTGAGAGAACTTAATAGAATATGCAATTTATATGGGAAGTTTGTAAAGGGGTTTTGGAAGCATCATGGAAGACCTCACTCATCTTACCAATAAGGATCAATTTAAATGGATGAATTTGCATAGGAGCTACCTTCTTATCTATGTAAGCTCTACCACTCAAGCAGGGCTTCCGTCAAATACTTGTAAGAGAATGTGAAACTAAATGAATTCATTAGTAACTTAAGTTTGCTCTACAATTAATTCTTTCGGTATATTTCTACCTATCCCAACATCACACGTAGCGGAGGACACAAGATGCTTAGAATGAACGGTTAGTTTTGCTTCCTATCAAATTGTGATCAAGGAACTCGAAGCGACAAATTTTAATCATCCAGTACGGTTCTGTTTCACTCTTTATTTCTTGAATTTCACTCCAAGCATGTGACTCGGTTAGGAGAACTTGATATAATATGTGCTATTTATATAGGAATTTTTTGACAAGGGTTTTGGAAGCATCATGACACACCTCACTAATCTTACCAATAAGGATGGATTTAAATGGATGGAGTATACAGAGGGGCTACCTTCGACAGTGCGAAAAAGACCCAGCCATGTATTTGCACTTCCAGATTTCTAAGACTTTTCAAAGTAGAAATTGAATCACAAGGAAAAGCTTTTATGCATCTATGATAAGGAAATGTTTGCCCTTATGCATGTTGTAGAGAAAGTCAAGCCATATTCACGGGGAGAGCACTTCAAAATCATAACGAGATCATGAAACTTTGAAATATTCATTATCCCAATGAAATTTTAGTGAACAAGCAGGAAAGTAAACTACAAGGCCTTTTCTTTGAGATTCAACACAAGAAGGGCATAAATAATGCTTTAGCCAATTTCTTATCTATGCTATACGTGCTGCATGCCATATCTATGGTAGAGCTGGAATGTAAAAAAGAATTATAAGTTGAATGTGCAAAAAGATGAGGGGGGAAGGTGATATGCTACAAAAACAACCAAAAGACCCGGAGGAGGGCGTATGCATTTTCAAGCAATCGATTCCTTTTATAAGAATCACACATATCTAGTACTTGAAATCTATATTTTAACAAGGCGGTGATAGAAGAATGCCAATCCTCAACTTGTTGTTGGTCAAAAGTTGACATTCATTTGGTACATGGACATTTCAAGGATCTCGAACTCTCATGCAAGCTATTCAATGAAAAAACTTTATAAATGAGGAGAATTAGGCATTGCAAAAAGTACCAACTTCTTGGGGGGCAACTTTTTGATCCACCAGCAAAGATTGACCATCTTAATTCGGGCCCTAAACTTAAAAGATTTCTAGATTGGAAAGAATATGACAATTGAGTCTCAAAGAATATGACAATTGAGTCTCGGTAGATTGCAATGGATTGCAAATGGGAAATTACCCTAATTAGACTCGGGAGTGGATCTAAATGATTGTTCATGGGAGCTAGACCCCGAATCAGAACTACACATTGGTATATATACCGCTTTAAAGACACCTTGTTTCGAACATGGCAACAAACTATGCAAATGACCAATTATCAAATCAAAATATTGAGTATTAGAGGCCAGATAACAAAGTGACCAACCAATTATCAAATCAAAACATTTAGTGCGGAGTGATCACTAAGTGACCAATTTTAAATCGAGAGGGAAGATACACAACCAAGTCCACGATTACGAGAAAACAACCAACCAATGGCATACAGGTATACATAGAAACCCCAACCGCCCCCAAATATAGGTTATAGATAAAGTTTATTGTTCATCCCCACAACAAGCTATCCATAGAGCAATCCCGACACCCTTTCTTTGTGAAAACACGTCACTAGAATTGTGTGCCATAAAGCAGATCCTTACACCCATTCTTCCTGAAAAGTGACTATGATTAATCTAGAGCAATATCGACACCCTTTCTTTGTGAAAACACGTCACTAGAATTAGCGTGTCATAAAGCGATCCTTACACCCATTCTTCACGAAAAGTGACTATGATTAATCTAGAGCAATCCTCGACACCCTTTCTTTGAGAAAACACGTCACTAGAATTGTGTGTCATATGACACCCATTCTTCTGAAAAGTGACTATGATTGATCTTGTGTGTCATCAACTAAAAAGCACTGCTAATAAAGTAATCAAGTCGTTCTTCCCGAGAAAAGTATAGAGACGCACATCAATAACATCGTGTATTCTAGGTACATAAGACATCTTTGAATTGGATGCAGTGCACGTTAATAGAGATGTTTCGAGCCCTCCATTCCTAATTATTGGGTGGACAATAAGTGATCATGTCAATAAAAATATTCTCACCATTGGCATCCAACTCAATAAAACTAACACCACCAGACTTGAATGACTCCTCATAATACTGGCTCAAGATACCTCATAAGGAAGGCTAAGAAAAAAAAGATTCCCAAGAGTGGGTTACAACACCTTACTGGGTAACAGCATCCACCTATATCCATGCTCATTTCTAGCTCCATATTTCATCTACCTCACTGGAGGATTTCTGATGCCTTCAAGATCCCTTAGTGGCTCATTCCTAATGTATCTATAAATGGAATCTTAAGGATACATGTTATTCAGCTTACTGAAGCAGTCTTCAGTCTTAAGGATACATTTAAATCGATTATAAAAAAATTAATGGAATCTAACTAGTGAATGTACCCTAGGGCCTATACATTAGGCTCTTATGTTATAAATTTAAATGCTCCTGTGTTATGACGATATGTAGACACTAAATAGTGGAATTAAAAATATTCGAAAGTAAGAACATTTTTCTTTGTCCACTCTAGCAGGAGATGGACTATGAATTGGGATAGAAGTATCCACCATGGTTAGTTATTGTAGTTAGATATTGTAGGAAGAGGGGAAAATAATATTTGATTGGTTTCCTTTTGGTGAAGCCTTTTTGTGCTAACCTCTTACTTTTTTAGGAAGTCTACATCTTAGACCATCCATTTCTCGACAAACAAGTCAAAGGATAACCTGGAACTTCCTTTTAAGTTATGAGTGAACCCTCATCCCATTGCTTTCGGGTAAAAATAATAGATGGAACTTGCCAGAAGGCATAACATATATGGATGGAATTCGATAGATAAAAATGTACTTGTAATTCTGATAATGTTGTTGAATGGAGAAAAATGAATTGTTGTTTCAGAGTTTTTTTTTACGGAAGAGAATGTTTTCTTATGTTTGGGAGATAGGTTAATTGCTCTAGCTTTAACTACTTCTATCCCTAAAAGGAGATTATCAATTGATACATAAAACTCTAGTCTTACTAGTCTTACTCTCCAAGACTAGCCCTCATTGGCATAAATAACACACTAGAAACATAAGGAATAAGGTGGGTTCGTCCTTCTAAGATCGGACATATGCAAGGGAATGCAATGCATAAATTCTAGTGTATTACTTTCTTAAATTGAAAAAGATCTAAAAGGCATTTTTTCGGGGCACTGGGGTACAAAAATGTTTGTAGTAGTAGACTGAATAGGAAGGAAAATGTAGGAACTACATTTTATTTTCAACCTTGTCCAAACCATTTATGTAGGGATTGACTTTGGACAAAGGTATGCGAATTTGCTTGAGCTTAATATTGTATAGAATGAAAGGAAAAGAGCTTACCCTCGATTACTTATTAGAACAAATAACATACCTAGGATTTACCTTAAACAAAGGTGCAAGCCAACGCCAAGTATTTGAACTCTTTCCTTGACTATCAAATTGTGATCAAGGAAGGAACCCCTGAGCACACTTAGTGCCGAGTTCATTAGAGGCAACTTGCTTAAACAAGGGTACTATATGTGAAACCATATTTTTTTAAATAGGTTTTGATTAGATGTGTTTGCTTACATGATGTGTTCTTGCCAAATCCAAAAGCCTTCCTACAAAGTCATGCTTCGGTGTGCGCCTATGTGATGTGTTTTCATCTAATGCACGTGTGGCAGTCACTGTCTCCTAGGACTAGTAAGTTTATCCATACTCCTTACACCTTGTTCACTCGTTGGTTGAGAAAAAATAATAAATGGAGATTGGTGAATATGGCTGTACTAGTAAGTCTTTCCATACTCCTTACACCTTATTCGAGTCAGTTGAGAAAAAATAATAAATAGAGATTGATGAATATGACGTTATAGGTAACGGACTGGTTAATAATCGACCCCAAACCTGTGTGAGCTCGGCTCTATGGTTTATCGGCTCAACATGGCTTGGAAGTGATACACAAAACATCCAGGTGACCAAATTCTATGTTTACAAAAGTACGGGACTATAAGAATAATAATAGAATTGTAATAAAATTTAATTTAGCTACTGAATTTCTATAAACGGTGTCTAAAAAGAAATTTACGGAATCCAAAAAAAATTCTCCGGGTTTAAACATTACAAGGTTTCATGCTAGCGGCACCAATTTTGCTAATGCTAATGCTAAATCGAGTCCCAATATATTGAAGTTTGATAAACAATACTCGAAAAAATAAAACCCTATTGAGATCAAAGTAAATCTGCGAGAAAAAACTAAAACACAAAGACATAAATAGAGATTGATGAATACTGAGTCGTTATAGGTAACGGAATGGTTAATAATGCGACCCCCAATCATCGTGTGAGCTCGGCTCCTTTGGTTTATCGGCTCAACATGGCTTGGAAGTGATACACAAAACATCCGGTGACCAAATTCTATGTTTACAAAAGTACGGGACTATAAGAATAATAATAGAATTGTAATAAAATTTAATTTAGCTACTGAATTTCTATAAACGAGTATCTAAAAAAGAAATTTACGGAATCCAAAAAAAATTCTTTCGGGTTTAAACATTACAAGGTTTCATGCTAGCGAGCACCAATTTTGCTAATGCTAATGCTAAATCGATCCCCAATATATTGAAGTTTGATAAACAATACTCAAAAAATAAAACCCTATTGAGATCAAAAAGTACGAAAAAAATAAAAACACAAAGACATTGAAGAACCAAACACATCAAAGATTATGAAAGATTAAAAAGAAAAGAACTATAATAGAATTGCAATAAAATTTTACTTACATATTGAACTTCTACAAAAAAGTTTTTAAGAAGAAAATTTCGGAAACCCCAAAACCTTCTTTAGAGACTTGAGCGATAGAGGGATTTTTGTCAATTCTAAATCAGCACCAATATATTTAAGTTTTTTGATAGATAATACTCAAAATTAAAAGCTTATTGAGATAAACAATACCAACAAAAAATAAAAGGCGGAAACATTGAAGAACCAACACATCAAAGATTATGAAAGATTAGAGGAAAAGAACTTTAATAAAATTGCAATAAAATATTACTTACATATTGAACTTCTACAAAAAAAGTTTCTAAGAAAAAAATTTACGGAAAACCCAAAATCTTTTTTTAAGCTTGACGAACCCAAAATTCGACACCAATATATTGAAGTTTGATGAACAATACTAAAAAAATAAAAACCTATTGAAGATAAACGATGTACAAAAAATAAATAAAAATCAAAGATATTGAGAAACCAAACACATTATATATTATGAAAACTTAGAGGAAAAGAACTCTATTAGAAATACATTAAAATTTTCATTGGGTATTGAACTTCTACTAAAAGTTTCTAAGAAGAAAATTTCTAAAACCCTAAAACATTAAAAGGGTTTTATGCTAAAATTAAGTCGAGTATCAATATATTGAACTTTGATAAACCATACTAAAAAAATAAAACCCTATTGAAATGACTAGTACAAAAATAAATAAAACCAAGAAACATTAAAAAAACCAAACACATTAAAGATTGTGAAATCTTTCCCAACCTTTACATGCAAATGCAAATGGAAATAAGAAACAAAATTAAAACCACAGTACATATGTATCTAAGCCCTAATCTTATGAACTACACCTAATTTATCCCCATTAAACCTTAGTGATGAGATATTAGAGAAACCATAAGTTCAAACTAAAGCTCACACCGTAATTTCAAAATAGACAATGAGTTGTGTTTTCCAGGACTATTTATTGGTCATATAATTCTGCTGTACACTTCAAGAGAAAAATAAAAAACACGAGCAAGTTAACCCAAAGAAAATATGTAGAATAAATGTCCCTGTAAAAAGCACTAATCTATAGCTGAGATATTGGAATACATAAATACCATCAAAAAATTTAAATAACAAATATATAAAACAATACTTACCTTCCCATTCTTCACAATTAAATCAATCATTCCCTCTTATATTCTTTGCAACTTCGTCCTCCCTCTTAACCCTTTTGACCCCAGCAAGCAAACAAGTATCAACCCTCTCAAACCAGAACCAAAATAACAACCAACAAACCCAAATCTAAACCAACACAAATAAAAAGAAAAAAGAAAATTCAGACAGAAATTAAGCATGGCCATGCTCCAAGAAAAAAAATAAAACACAGAAAGTACCCCAATCCAACAAACCCCAAAATCTGCGCCGCTCTTCCGTCTAAACCCAACAAATCGCAAAATCTGTCCGGCTCTGCTGTCTATTTTCTTCTGCCAAAAATAAGCCCACCATCTCTCCCCGCTCTCCACTCTTTCTCTGTCGAAATGCCCAACATCTACCATCTCTTCTCCCGACCATTAAAGGCACATACTCACCAATCTTCCACTCTCCACTTTCTCTGTCAAAATGCCCACCATCTACCATCTCCTCTCCCGACCATTAAAGGCACATACTCTCCAATCCTCCACTCTACACCCTTGCTCTGCCCGCCCAGCTAAATGTGATAATAGATATCGGATTTCAAGGATCTCGTAAGTTTTTCCTTATTTCAAATCCGCCACTCGCGTGCCCACAGAGCTCAATGTGGCAGCCGTTAAGATTAAAATGTGTTTTTAAAATATGGCCGCACTGAGAGCAGGAAACGTGGGCTAAAATATCCAGAATCCAGCCACTAAATATCCTCCACCTGGCGCGATCATCCACGCTCCCACTCCTCTCTCCACTCATCAATGCAAATGTTATAATAATGATATATCCGATTTCACAAGTTTTTCCCTCCCACATTTGCAAAGAGCCCAATGTGACCGTTGACATTAAAATTTGTATAAAAAATTATTAGTAATGACAAAAAATGGTTTAGAGAAGTCCTGGCAATGTTTTTGTGATGAGATTTTATTAATGGAAGATTTACTTAATTATTATTTTTGGTTGAAGAAGAAAAAACAAAGTTTATTTACACCAAACAGTGTTGTTGGTGGGAAGGGTGTTGTATGCAATATATAAAGAGGATCTCCCTCTAACTTCTAGCAAAGAGGACAAATTGCAAAAGGAATTAATTAAAATCTCCACTCTCCAAGTCAAGTCAAGATAAGTTGTTTCCTCACAATTCATAATATTTTATATTTTATCATAATAAAATATATAGATGAAAACAAAAATATTATAATAATAATATATATAAACGAAAACAAATTATGGATATAAATAAATTGTATTTTAAGATAAGTAAAGTCCAGGCCTAATAATAATGTATGCCCCACTTCCACACAATTGCATACAAGAAGCCCCATTGAATAAACTAACTCGGAATTAGTGAACTAGATGTGCCTAAAAGGTCCCTTCATGTCTCGAGGCCGTGATTTTTTGAAAACATGCACATATCTTTATGCAAGTGTGCATTATGCAGTGTGATTTGTTTTCAAAAATGTAAACATTTCCAGATCTCCAAATTCCACAAAATATGAATAAAGGTAGAGCATGAAATTGGTGGTTTAGAGACATACAATCCCGCAAGGATTTGTTTTCAAAAATCTAAACAATTCTCCATCTCCAAATTCCACAAAATATGAATAAAGGTGGAGCGCGAAATTGGTGGTTTACAAACATCCAATCTCGCAAGCAAGTCTCAATGGATGTATATTTCCAATTAGCACTATAATTTATGATATGTAGTGATTAAAAAAGTTTTAGAGAAGTCATAAAAATATCTTTTTGATAAGATTCTATTAATGAAAGATTTACATAATAACCATTCCTCCAAAAGAGAATCTCTATATATAAAAATGTTTACTAAGTCAACTCAAATTAGGTTCTAATAAAGAAAAATCATTGTGCTCTATATATGTGTATAAAGAGAAGTTGAAAATTAGATGTATATGATGATACATCATTTCACCTATGAACAATTATAGCACAAAAGTACTCAATTCAACATAAAAGTTTTTAGTAGCTTGTCTATTCAACTTCTTAATAAAACAAATATGGAACCATATAAATGATATATTAAAAACACAACCAAAAAATCAATATAATGCGAGTGGAGACATTTTCAAAATAAAAGGAGATAAAAAATGTGTAAATATACTTTTTTGTAATTCTTAATCATATAAATCTAGTAAAGAATATCTTACGAATACAAAAGGAAAATATTCCATGTAAAAAATAAAAAATTACCAAATATAAATATTTGCATACGCATATCTACATTAAGAGTAGCTTTTAGTTTGTGCAATAGGTGCTTCCATAAAGTTGATGGTTAAAAAGGTGGCAATGATATGTGCATGAATGTATGCACACACACATACAAATGCACTCATGTTCTTAGAAATGTGCATGTGTTTGTGATCCTTTAGCCTCGACATTCCCCAAACCATTGTGTAGGTTTTCCAACTCAGCCACCAGGTCATTATCTCCATCCAAAGAACGAGGATACCCTATAAAGGTCCTTTGTGGTTGTTCAACATGTCATTGATTGTCCTAGATGCCCACAAGCTTGCTTTGAGACATAAGGCCCATGTTTCCTCTCTTGATTATGTCCAAGGACACAAGACCCATGCCTAGTACTCAAAATCTCCTAATGATGCCCATATCCCCACTTAAAGGCCAAATATCTTCCTCACAAGTCATCTATGGTCGTTTGAGGTGTCACACATGAATATTCAGCCATAAAATTTGTATGAATATAAACAATTAATATTTATTAGTTAATAGTGATTAGTATACTGAAGAGGCATGTCTTTGAGGACACTACTATTCATGAAGGAGCACCTTACCTAGTATATCAGTAGGGCCCTCGTTCGAAACCATAATAGATATCATATCTCTTATACATTCAACATTTCTTATACAAATATATTACTCTTCCTATGATCGACATTCTTATATTTTGAATATCCCACTATGTATATGAACCTTGTTCATTACATTGGTAGTAGATCCTCGTTACGGAATCCAGGAGCCTTTGGCCATCGATTCTTCATCAAGTTTGTTGCCATTGCAATTGAGGCTTTTTAGCCAAACAATTTTTTGGAGGTTCTCCCTTATGCCATCAGACCTTTCGCCATTAGAAAAAAAATAATAATAATAAATAAATAAATATTATCTCTCCAAAGACTCATACTTAATGTTTAAAGCCTCATAGTACTAATTATCTCCATCCAAAGAACAATGCTACCCTAGAAAAATCCTTTATTGTTTTTCGACATGTCATTGATTTTCATAGATGCCTAGAAGCTTGCTCTAAGACATAAGGCCCATGTTTCCTCTCTCAACTATGTACAAGGAAACAAAACCCATACCTACTACTCAAAATTTCCTAATGATGTCCATATCGTCGCTTGAAGGTAAAATATCTCCATGACAATTCATCAATGGCCATTTGAGATGTCATTCATGACTATTCAACCATAGAGTTTGATATGAATGTAAATAATTATTATCTATTACTTAATTGTTATGAGTATACTAAAGAGCCATGTCTCTAAGGACATGATTATTTGTGAAGGAACACCTGTTGAACTTTTGTGTATAATCACGAGGTATTCCTCCATGTATGCCAAAGGGCCTCCTAAGTGTGCCAAAGAAAAAAAATGTTAAATATGAAAAATAAAATTCTTATTTCTAGCCTTCATGTAGGCCCCAAAAAAGATAGGTCATATGAATGGGTGTAGTCGTTGGTCGATTCCACCTTGTTTTGACAACCATAAATATCAATTCAACCTCCAACATTTGGACAAAATTCAGATCATCATCTCAACAACTATTCTTCTATTTACATGTGCGAGTTAAGGATAAGGATTTCTAAATTTTGACCAAGATTTGAAGTTGGTTTTGACCACCATTGACTCACTAATCCAACCTCCTCATTCGACCAAGAATCAGGCCTTTGCTTGACCAAATATTCTAGGCAGTTTGACCAAAGTGTTGGATAGTTTGACCATAGGAAGTAAGACTTTGACCACATAAGATGGCCACAATCAACCTCGGTTGAATGCATTGACCGCATCCCCTTTTGACCAGTAGGACTAAGTTGACTACGGGTCAAATTTCATCCCTTTGACCATAATTGACTTATGTACGGTTTGAAGAATTTGGATTAGCATTTTTTTATCGGGTTTGACTCGTATCTTGGGTTTGGAAATTGTAATCGATTTCTTGATAATTTTTATTGTAAATTTTGGTAAAGATTGAATTCTCCTAAGAATAAAATTTGGTTGGGTTTTTCCCAAGTTTAGGCTTTCCGAGGATAATTTTTGTGTGTCTTGTGTTTGGTTGTCTCTTCATGATCTTACTCTGTTATCATTGCATTTTTTGTTGAAGATTTTCTATGTTTAATTTTTTTAATGATACATGTGTCATGAGATAAATTGAACTAATAAATCATTGGAAGTAATTATCAAAATTAGAATATTAGGTTCTATAAGAAAATTCAACTTGGTGTCAAAGCTAAGGTTGTTAAATAACTTCCCTAAGACAAGAGATAAGAAAGGTAAAAAAAACGTACCATTTGAAGCCATATGTAAAAGGACAAGCCTAGTAAGACTAAGTTCTTGTAATAAAGAAATAACTAGCATAAGTAATTCGAGGCCTAAGTTGCACTAAATATTTGCGAGAAGGTGAGCTTTCAAGCAAGAATTTTGACTTAATTTTTTTACACCTTTTTCTGTGATGGTTTCCTTACAAAACAAGGGATTCATTGAAGCTGATATGAGGTGATTTGCATGGAAAATTTTCTTAATCTTCCTTAGACCTAACTTAGGCCATTCTAGAGCCTTAACTTGACCCTCATCTGAGGTTGAATTTCGAGTTGTATTAAGGCACTTTTGTGATAGATCATACCTTTGAGACATATGAATGTTGACCCTCCTTTTGAGGCCAATTTATGATGTTGTTTGAAGCTAGTGTCGTACCTTATTGAGACTTCTCTTGAAGTAGAATCTGAATCTAAGGAAGATTTCCATTGGAATCCAAATATCGTTTTGGATATTTAGATGACAATAATGTTATTTCTACCCCACATTAGGGATAAAGGAATTTGAGATAAGATTGGGCGTCCTTATACGAGACTTAAAATAGTTGTTACTCGATAATGGATCACTAAAAAAAATGCTACAGTTGTTGTTAATAATGATACTAAGACAAATGTTGAAAAGTGGTTTGTTTTTCATGTTGCCACATTTCTTAAACGACAATACAAGCAACGACACAAGAATGACAATGTCGTAGTAGCATAAAAATGAAGGGTGGCCAATACAAATAAGTTACAAAAGGCAGAAAGAGAAGTACACTTTTTAAGGATGTTTTTGATAACAACATGATGGGAACCAAAACATTACATGTTGTGACCCTACAAAGAAGCTTGAGAAAAACTTCTGATTTTGTTTAGGCTTGTTTAAGGACCTCTTGTAATATACAAAGGACTAATTAAAGATGATTTCAAGAGTGGTGGAGTGTTGTGTAACCAGCTCCAGAAATAGAAGAAAAGAGATATCAACGCCTTAGAAATAAGCCACTTCGAGGGGGAAACCTCCAATACATTACATAAATGAACAATTCTTCGATGATACAATTTACAAAACCTCCTTTCTATATATAGGAGTCCATGGGGCCATAATGTAATCCTAGTGGGCCACAATGTAATCCTAGCCGACCTAACAATACTAATTTAAGGGCACAATAATAACAAATGGGGGTTACAAGGGTACAATAATAACAATAAAGGGGGTTACACTAACAACAATAAGGGACTATACTAGTAATATAGGGACCTAACATGCCCCTCTCCTTCAAAAAAGTGTTGTCCTCAACGCTTGAGTAGTTCAAGGGTGCTTTTTGTCTAAAATTCTCATCCTCCCATGTAGAATCTTCGGTGGGTAAGTTCTTCCACTTGATGAGATACTGCGAAATTGATCGATTCCGTAGTTGTCGAGTTCTTGTTTTCCGTGATCGCTTACGGTTCCAATCTGATTTTTCCTTCCTCATCAAGTTACGGCAATATTGTTTGAGCTGGAAGATTTTCACCTATAAACCTTCTTTAAGCACGAAACATGGAAAACTGGATGTACTCGCGAAGAAGCAGGAAGCTCCAATTTGTATGCCATAATACCAATCTTTTGCACCACCTTGTAAGGACCATAGTACTTTGGCGATAATTTATTATCCTTGTTAGCTTGCTTGAGGGACATTTGTTTATATGAATGTAGCCGTAAAAATACCCAATCTTTTACATCAAAACTTCTCTCGCTGCGATGTTGATATGCCTGTTGTTTCATTCGATTTTGTGCCAAATTCAGGTTATCCTTTAAGAGTTGGAGAACTTCTTGCTGATGCTCGATGTGATCTTCCACTGCTTGAACCTTTGAATTTTCCCTTAAATATGATGTGATGGATGGTGGATGATATCCATAAAGTGCCATAAATAGGGTCATTTTTGCTGCAGTATGGAAGGAAGTGTTATACCACCATTCAGCGAGAGGTAACCACTTGACCCATTGTGTTTGTTTATCAGATACAAAACAACGAAGATATCCTTCCAAACATTTATTTACTATCTATGTTTGACCATCAGATTGAGGATGATAAGATGAGCTATGAGCTAATTGAGTACCCAAACAAGAAAATAACTCCGTCCAAAAATTTCTAGTAAAAATGGGATCTATGTCGCTCACAATAACCCTTGGGCTTCCATGTAGCTTTTGAATTCTGTCCATAAATGTAGTAGCAACTGTACTTGCTTTAAATGGATGAGATAATGCACAAAGTGTGCATACTTGGTAAGTCTATCAACTACCACCATGATGACACTCTTTCCTTCGGACTTAGGTAAACCTGTGATAAAATCCATTGAAATCTCCTCCCAACATTGACTTGGAATGGATAAAGGTTGTAGAAGTCCCGAGGTCTTAATTGTCTCCACTTTATTCTGTTGGCAAACCAAACATTCCGCCACAAACTTTTCAATATCAGATTTAAGGCCATCCCAAAAAAATTCTTTCTTCACCCTGTGGTAAGTTTTTAAAATCCTGAGTGTCCTCCTAAAGGAGAAGTGTGCAATTCCAAAAGAATATTTTGTTTTAGTTGGGAATTCTTACAAAGATATAAGCGATCTTTGTACCATAGGGAATCATTTTTCCAACTAAATGTATCAGATGTACTAGGATCTTGCTGCAACTTTTGAATGAGTGTCCATACATCTTTGTCCTTCTTCCATTCATCTCTTGCTTCGGTTATCCAATGTGGTTGGATAATAGAAATGGCACAAAGCAATGCTTCCACCTCTTCATTCTTTCTTGAGAGTGCATCTGCAACAACATTAAGCTTTCCTTTTTTGTAGATTATTTCAAAGTCATAACCCAACTTCTTTGTGACCCATTTTTGCTGCTCTTCTGAAGATAGTCTTTGTTCCAAAAAGTGTTTAAGACTATCATGATCAGTTTTTACCTTGAAGTGTCTTCCCATTAGGTAAGTTCGCCATTTCTTTAGTACATGTAGTATTGCTAACATTTCCTTCTCATAAATAGGTTTCTGTAAATACTTTCCTTTGATTGGACGACTTTCAAAAGCAATGGGTCTTCCTTCCTGCATTAAAACTGCACCAATTCCATTTCCTGAGGCATCACATTCCACGATAAAGGTTTTTGTGAAGTCTGGCGTAGCTAAGACCGGTGCTAGGCACATTGCCTCTTTAAGATGTTCAAAGGCCTTAGTTGCTTCAGGAGTCCATGAAAATGCATCTTTCTTCAATAATGTTGTTAGAGATGCTGCTATTCTCCCATAATTCTTAACAAACTTGCGATAATAGCCTGTTAACCCGAGAAATCCTCGCAACTGCTTTATTGTCTTGGGGACTTTCCATTCCTTAATGGCTTTAATTTTGTTAGGGTCCACTTTAACACCCTCGTGAGATATAATATGACCCGGATATTCCACCTCTTGTACTCCAAAGAAACATTTGGATGTTTTTGCATATAATTGTTTCTCCTGCAATAGTTTGAGCACCCTGTCAACATGTTCAACATGATCCTTCCAAGACCTGCTGTAGATTAGTATATCATCAAAAAATACTAGCACAAATTTTCTAGGAAGGGTTTGAAAATGGAATTCATCAACCCTTGAAATGTAGAAGGTGCATTGGTAAGGCCAAAAGGCATGACCAAAAATTCATAATGACCCTCATGAGTTGGAAATGCTGTTTTTGGAATATCTTCAGTCTTCATTCTAATTTGATGATATCCTGAACGAAGATCCAACTTGGTAAAATAAATTGCTCCATGTAATTCATCCAATAATTCATCAATCACGGGAATGGGAAATTTGTCTTTAATGGTGAGCTTATTGAGCTCCCTATAATCCGGACACATTCGCCATGATCCATCCTTCTTGTGTACCAATACTACAGGAGCAGAGAAAGAACTTTGACTGGGTTGAATTATACGCGCCTCTAACATTTCTGCAATCATACGTTCAATTTCGCTCTTTTGGAAGTAAGGATATCTATAAGGCCTGATGTTTGGAGGAACACTTCCTGGAATCAAATGAATAGCATGATCATGTTCACGAATAGGTGGGAGTCCTTTGGGAGTTTCAAACACCTTGGAATGATTATCCAAGACTTGTTGGAGATCTGCCGAAATAGATGATTTTGATGTCGGAACGTCTAGTGAGCATAATTGTGCAATTACGCCTCGTTGTTCTTTCTTTAGAAGCTTTGTCATGACATTAGAGCTTATTATCCTTCCCGACTTCCCTTCAATACCCCGTAATTCGACTTCCTTTCCTTCTGAAATTTTTTTCAAGAAAAGCTCTTGAAAATTAAAAGCTACCGTCCCCAAAGATTGTAACCATTGTACTCCTAGTACAACATCAGCACCTCCCATAGGAATGGAAAGCATTGGAATAGTCAACACATATTCCCCCATGGTTAGCTTGATATTATGGCATTTTCCAGAGCAATTTATATTTCCTCCATTTGCAACCATCACTTGACATTCTGGTGCTGGGTATAGGAAACAATTTAATTCCTTGGCTACCTTACAATGAATAAAATTATGGGTGCTACGTGAATCAATCAACACTATTACCCTTTTCTTCTTGATCTGTCCTGCTATCTTGAGAGTTTGAGGAGTGGTAATTCCTGCCAGTGCATTACATGATATGGTCGGATTCATTTCTTCCTCTTCTATGGCTGGTTCCTGGTGTATATCCTCTTCTTTTTCATTTTCTTCTTCTTATTCACAATCTATGTAAAATAATTTATTTTCAGCACACTTATGACCTTTAGTGTATTTGCTATCACAACTGTAGCAAAGCCCTTTTGCTCTTTTTTCTTCCAATTGTTGTGGTGTCAACCTTGTAGGTTGTGGAAATATAGGTGTAGCAACACTTCCTTCTTTATAGAATTGAGTGGTAGGTTTCCTTGTCGCCATAATTTTACATTCAACTTTTCTTGCCAACATGAATGCCTTCTCCAATGAATCAGGTTCCAAAACGCGAACTTCATGTTGGATGTTATCCTTTAAAGTGCCTAGGAAGAGATCAATCCTGTGTTCCTCTGTAAGATCAGTTACCCTTATATTCAATTTTTGGAAGTCCTCAATGTGCGGCCCCACTAAACCCTTTTGTTTGAGATTTATCAATTGGGTAAAGAAGGTGTTGCTCTTTGTATCCTCATAATGTGCTATCATTTCCTCCGTAAAAATTGACCAAGTGACAATTTTTTTACGGGAGCAAAGCCATTGATACCATACAAATGTATTTTGTTCTAAATGTAAAGTTGCAATGCGTACCTTTTGTGTGTTTTGTACGTTATGGAGATCGAAATATTGCTCCATCTGTAGTATCCATGTTACAGGATCCTTTCCATCAAACTTCCTCATATCCATCTTTGGAATATGGTGGTTCTTCCCGCCAACATTAGAGTTTATGAAATCACAATTAACATTTATTTTGTTCTCATCATGATGTTCTTCTACTATCTTTTCACCATTAGGAAACCTTTCTTTTATCAACTTTGTCAAACCTTCCATGTCTGCTTTTAGAAAATTCTTCATCTTTTCCATTTTCTCATCGATCTTAGCTTCCATGTCATCCATCTTAGATTCCATGCCAGCCTCCATGCCATCCATCTTAGCTTCCACGCCATCCATCTTAGCTTCAACGCCTTTCTTCAAACCATCCATCTTCACTTCCACGCCATCCATCTTAGCTTCCATGCCTTTCTTCAAACCGTCCATCCTCACTTCCACGCCTTTCTTCAAAACTTCCATTTCATTTTTTGTTGCTCTTTGCGAGAGTGAAATTTGTTGCACTTGCTCTTGTAATTTTGATAGATCATGTTGCAATTATTCATCTTCATGAGTCATGGTAGAGCCTTCTGAAGGCTTAATGGGTGTTGAATTCATTTTAGGCGCCATTTTAGAATCCAATATTGATACCTTTTACTTGCTTTGAGGAGCTTGATATTGAAATTGAATTATATCTGTAATTTAAAATCTTAAATATCTGAAATTCAACCCTGTATTAACCCTCTGACACTTCTTTCAAATGCCACAGGTCTGATCTAATTTGGATTCCCCAAGACAAATTTGTGTCCAATCTCCCACAATGACCTAATTTTGGACTGGTTCAGTAGAGAAAACTTGTAGGACTTTCCACGTGTCACTGTTTCATCCTTTGTCTTTGAAATTGATAGCCAAGAAACTAAATTCCATGTACTTGTGACCAATTTTTACGGCACTCAAATCCACTTCCCAGAGAGAGAGTTATTGAACTTTTCCCACGATCACCTCTTGAGATGAAATTCAAAGGAGCCCGAAAGCACTACCTTCCACAGCATCATATCTCCAAAAACATTGCAAACCAAGCTTTCTAAGAAATTTTTTGAAGAATTTCCTCGTGATTTCAACTTCGCACCATACGAATTTAGCATTCGAACCTTCGTAGAAAAAAATTTATAGCGAAAATTCCACGATGACCTCATGTTTAGGCTTCGAAAGACCTAACTTCCATTTAAACATGATATTCGAAAATATTGCGAACCAAGCTCTGAAATTTTTAGACAATCTTCCTCAGATTTCAAACACTCTTCGCACCCTAAAAATTTCAGCTTCTGAAACTTCGTAGAAACAAATTTATAGCAAAAATTCCACGATGACCCGTTTGGAGCAGCGAAACCCTAGAATCCAAACCTCTGATACCAAATGCTGTGTAACCAGCTCCAAAAATAGAAGAAAAGAGATATCAACGCCTTAGAAATAAGCCACTTTGAGGGGGAAACCTCCAATACATTACATAAATGAACAATTCTTGGATGATACAATTTACAAAACCTCCTTTCTATATATAGGAGTCCATGTGGCCATAATGTAATCCTAGTGGCCACAATGTAATCCTAGCCGACCTAACAATAATAATTTAAGGGCACAATAATAACAAAATGGGGGTTACAAGGGTACAATAATAACAATAAGGGGGTTACACTAACAACAATAAGGGACTATACTAGTAATATAGGGACCTAACATTTCTAAGGTGGAAGAAAGTTTGACTTTATATATTAAAATTAACTTGGACCAATGAAAGCTCTATATTTTACTAAGTAGGAAGCTACTCCATAGACATAGGGAGCCAAGGAAAAAGGGTCTCTCACATACTTTTACATAAAGCAAGAAATTTCAGTGATGAGCACAAAGTATCACTACAACAAAAAAGGTCATTGGTGAGGGTCATGCCCGTGATGGACCTTTAAGGTCCATCACTAATGTCGCATATGGTGATGGTCCTTAAAAAATGGTTGTTGTAAGTGTGTATAGTGATGGTCCTTAAAAAATGGTTGTTGTAAGTGTATATAGTGATGGTCCTTTAAGGTTTGTCACCAAAACCATTTTCACCAAATATAATAATGATATATTTGATTTCACAAGTTTTTCCCTCTCTCACATCCACACAGAGCCCAATGTGACCGTTGAGATTAAATATATATTTAAAATATGATTGGAAAATATGTGCATTGAATTGTGGACAATGTCCTAATCACGTGAAACCTGTTTTTATTATTATTTATAGTTCAGTAAAAGAAAGTTGGCTCTTTATTACATATTTTGAGAAATGTTTATAACACAAATTTATTATCATAAAATAAAAATTAATGTAAAATTAATCATTAAAAAATATGTATTGATTTTATTAAAAATATATATTAATTTTTAAAAATAATAATAATATTTATTATCACGATAATAAAATTATAATTTTTTTTTACCCGTTATTTTATATATATTATATCATAATAAAATATATAGATGAAAAAAAATATATTATGATAATAAAATATATAAATAAAAACAACTTATGGTTGGGTTTTTCTCAAGGTTGGGCTTTCGCACGATAATTTTTGTGTCTCTTGTGTTTTGTTGTCTCTTCATGATCTTATTGTTACCATTGCATTTTTGTTGAAGATTTTCTATGTTTAATTTTTTAATGATACATGTGTCATGAGATAAGTTGAACTAATAAATCATTGGAAGTAATTATCAAGATTAGAATATTAGTTTCTATAAGAAAATTCAACTTGTGTCAAAGCTAAGGTTGTTAAATAATTTCCCTAAGACAAGAGATAAGCAAGGTAAAAAAATAGCCATTTGAAGCCATATGTAAAAGGACAAACCTAGTAAGACTAAGTTCTTGTAATAAAGAAATAACTAGCATAAGTAATCTCAGGCCTAAGTTGCACTAAATATTTGGAGAATCTCAGCTTTCAAGGAAGAATTTTGACTTATTTTTTTTATAGCTTTTTATGTGTTGGTTTCCTTACAAAACAAGGGATTCATTGAAGTTGATCTTAGGTGATCTGCATGGAAAAATTTCTTAGTCTTCATGAGGCCTGATTTAGGCCATTCTAGAGCCTTAACTTAACCCTCATCTGAGGTTGAATTTCGAGTTGTATTAAGGCACTTCTGTGATAGATCATACCTTTGAGAGAGACGAATGTCGACCCTCCTTTTGAGGCCAATTTCTGATGTTGTTTGAAGCTAGTTTCGTACCTCACTCAAACTGCTCTTGAAGTAGAATCTAAATCTAAGGAAGACTTCCATTGGAATCCAAATATTGTTTTGGATATTTAGATGACAACAATGTTATTTCTACCTGAGATTAGGGATAAAGGAATTTGAGATAAGATTGGGCGTCCTTATTTGAGACTTGAAATAGTTGTTAATCAATAATGGATCACTAAAACAATGCTACAGTTGTTGCTAATAATGTTATTGAGACAAATGTTGAAAAGGGTGGTTTTTTTCATGTTGCCACATTTCTTGAAAAGCAATACAAGCTACGACACAAGAATGACAATTTCATAGCAACATAAAATGAAGGGTGGTCAATACAAATAAGTTACAGAAAGACAGAGAATGAGTAGTACATTTTTTAAGGATGTTTTTTATAACAACATGATGGAAACCGAAACATTACATGTTGTGACCCTACAAAGAAACTTAAGAAAAACTTTTGATTTTATTTAGGCTTGTTTAAGGACCTCTTGTAATATATGAAGGACTAATTAAAGATGACTTCAAGAGCCGTGGAGGGATTCTAAGGTGCAAGAAAGTTTGACTTGATATATTTAAATTAACTTGGACCAAAGGAAGCTCTATATTTTACTAAGTAGGAAGCTACTCTAGATACATAGGGAGCCAAGGAAAAAGGGTTTTCCACCTAATTTTACATAAAGCAAGAAATTTAAGTGATGAGCACAAAGTATCACTACAACAAAAAAGGTCATAGGTGAGGGTCATGCTTGTGACGGACCTTCAAGGTCCGTCACTAATGTCGCGTATGGTGACGGTCCTTGAAAAATTATCGTTGTAAGAGAATATAGTGATGGTCCTTTAAGGTTTGTCACCAAAATCATTTTCAATGAGACTTATGGTGAGGGTCGTTAAAGGCCCATCATTAACTCTCTCTTTGGTGACACTTCTAGTAACGATATTTCATTGACCCTCACCAATGCTCTTTTCTGTTACTTTTGGTGACGGTCAAAAAATGTTCATCATCATTGATAATTCCAATGAGTTTTTATGATGCTATGTGCCTGTAACTCTATTTTTTGTCAAAATATAATGATTTAAGACCATTGTTGTGGATTCTTTTTCATTATGTGTCCAAGGCCATAGTGGATAGAGTCACTCAATTTGTGGAGAAGTAATTAGTGTGTGTCATTTCTCTCGAGTAATGAGAATATAGTTTCCCTATGAGTCAACACATGATTCATTTCTATTAGGTTTATTATCTAGAAAATTCCCTTTAAATAAAATTCCACTAGTGTGTGTAGGAACTATATTACTTAATACATAATCGAGCTCAGTTAATTCTATTAATGAGAGAGACCTAACACTCCTCAACACTCCTAGCACACGTTAACATGCTTTGGCACACACTAACATTCCTTGGCACCTCACATGTCATAGAATATATTTATACCTATAACATATTTCCATGAGTAGGACGCCCAAGCACATGTTCGTATGCCCTAGCATCTAGCATAAAACTCTCCTAGCATGTGTTGGCATGCCATGTAGTCCCTAGAATTCCCTGAAACACCTTAGAATATTGCATTGACATACATTAGCACTTGGCACACATTAGCACTTGGCATGTATTGGAACCTATTATTAGTGTGCTTAGCATGCCCCTTTTGAAAAAGATAAAGTCATGACTTATTAACCCTCTTATGTTTTCATTTCCTTGCATTTTAGCTTGGTTATTCCTTTTGTTTCCTTAACACTCCTTGACACATATTGGCATACCCTGGAACCCTACACATCTTAGCATGTCTTAGCACCTAGAATGTCTTGGCATGCCTTGGAACTATTTGGCACGGGTTAACACACCTTGGAACTACCTAGCGCACTCTAGCACTTATTAGCATGCCCTGATATTCCCTGGCATGTCTTACTGGTTCTTTTCATACCTTGTCACTCCCTCCTTGGCATGGAAGCTATCACTCATTGACACTCCCTCACACACCCTCGTATTCATTCACTTCCATGTATTTTGACCTAGTGCTCCCTTGTGTTGTCTTAGTGCTCCTTAACACTCATCATCATGCAGACACTCTCTAGCACACCTTAGCACTCTAAGTACAACATTTTAGTTTCCTTGTAGTTTCATTTGTTTCTCTCTTTTTTTGCCTTGGTAGTCCTCGTCATGCATTGTCACTAGCATTACATTTTTCCACGACTTGGGAACCTTACATTCCCTAGAACACCTTGGCACTCCTAGTTGTCATGCCCTCATATATATCCTTACACTTTTTGCGACTTGGGAACCTAACCAAGTCATTAGAAAAACAATTTTGTGGCCAAACCAAAGTCTCCCTTTCTCTAAAATTGCTTTGTCCAAACCTTATCACAACCATAGGCTTTCCTGAGGAACGTCTTGTACAAATTTCAGACCTTGGTTCGCAATATTTGCGGAGATATGATATGTGGAAGTTAGGGTTTGTTTAGGCTCTCGAATTTCACCTAAACAGGTCATCGTGGAATTTTCGCTATAAATTTGTTTCTACGAATGTTCAGAAGTTGAATTTTTAATAGAGCGAAGAGGAATTCTGGAGGAACTTCCTGTTAAAATTTAAGATCTTGGTTCGCAATAGTTTCGGAGATATGATCTGTAGAATTTAGGGTGTTTTCAGGCTCTCGAATTTCATCTCAAAGAGGTGACCTTGGGAAAATCATCATAACTCTCTCGCTGAGCATCGGATTGGAATTCAGTAAAAATTAGCCGCAAGTACACATAATTTAGTTTCCTTTATATCAATTTCAAAGATGAAGGAGGAAACAGTGAGACGTGGCACGCCGTACAAGTGTGCTCTACTGAACTAGTCCATAATTAGGTCATTAAGGGAGATTCGATATAACTTTTTCTTGAAGTATCCAAATCATGTTAGACCTGTGGCATTCGAAAGAGGATTCAGAGGGCTACTACAAGACCGAATTTTAGATATTGAATATCCGTAATTACAGAGATAATTCAGTTTCAATATCGAGCTCCTCAAAAGCAAGAAAAATGTGTGTATTTTTTTTCAAATTGCATGTCTTGTTTGAAAAATCAGTTTTAAGTGATTCCAAGGGAATATTTAGCATAGATATCAGTATTGGGTTCTAAAATGCCCCCTAAAAAGAATGCAACACCCATTAAGCCCTCAGAATACTCTACTATAACTCATGAAGATGAATAATTACAACATGATCTATCAAAATTACAAGAGCAAGTGCACCAAATTTCACTCTTGCAAAGAGAAACAAAAAATGAAATGGAAGTTTTGAAGAAAGGCGTGGAAGCAAAGATGGATGGTTTGAAGAATAATATGGATGGTTTTAAGAAAGGCGTGGAAGCTAAGATGGATGGCATGGAAACTAAGATGGATGAAATGAAAGAAAAAATTAAAGACAACATGGAAAACATGAAGAATGATCTAAAAGCACACATGGAAGGTTTGACAAAGTTGATACAAGAAATGTTTCCTAATGGCGAAAAGATAGTAGAGGAAACTCATGATGAAAAAAAAAAATCGTTAATCATGATTTCATAAAATCTAATGTTGGATGGAAGAACCACTATATTCCAGAGATGGATATGAGGAAGTTTTATGGCAAGGATCCCGTAACATGGATACTACAGATGGAGCAATATTTTGATCTCAATAATGTGCAAAACACACAAAAGGTACGCATTGCAACTTTACATTTAGAACAAAATACATTTGTATGGTATCGATGGCTTTGCTCCCGTAAAAAAATTGCCACTTGGTCAATTTTTATGGAGGAAATGATAGCACATTATGAGGATACAAATAGAAACCCCTTATTTAGCCAATTGATAAATCTCAAACAAAAGGGTTCAGTGGTGGAGCACATTGAGGACTTCCAAAAATTGAATATAAGGGTAACTGATATTCCAGAGGAACACAAGATTGATGTCTTCATAGGGACTTTAAAGGATAACATCCAACGTGAAGTTCGTGCTTGGGAACCTGATTCATTGGAGGAGGCATTCAAGTTGGCAAGAAAAATTGAATGTAAAATTATGGTGACAAGGAAGCCTACCACTCACATCTATAAAGATGGAAGTGTTGCTTCTCCTAGACTTCCACAACCTACAAGGTGTACACCACAAAATTTGGAAGAAAAAAGAGCAAAAGGGCTTTGCTACAGTTGTGATAGCAAATACACTAAAGGTCATAAGTGTGCTGAGAAGAAATTATTTTACATATATTGTGAAGAGGAGGAAGAAAATGAACAAGATACTTCAAAAGAAGAGGATATACACCAGGAACCAACCCTAGAAGAAGAAGAATTGAGTCTGGCCATATTGTGTAATGCATTGGTAGGAATTACCACTCCTCAAACTCTTAAGATAGAAGGAAATATCAAGAAGAAAAAGGTAATAGTGTTGATTGATTGGGGTAGTACCCATAATTTTATTCATTGTATGGTAGCCAAGGAATTGAATTGTTTCCTATACCTAGTGTTAAGTCCCTATATTAATAGTATAGTCCCTTATTATGTTAGTGTAGCCCCCCTTATTGTTATTGTTGTACCCCTGTAACCCCCATATTGTTATTATTGTACCCTTACATTATTATTGTTAGGTCGGCTAGGATTGCATTGTGGCCCCACTAGGATTACATTATGGCCCCATGGACTCCTATATATAGAAATGAGGTTTTGTCATTTGTATCATTCAAGAATTGTTCGTTCATGTAATGTATTGGAGGTTTCCCCCTCGAAGTGGCTTATTTCTAAGGTGTTAATATATCTTTTCTTCTATTTTTGGAGCTAGTTTCACAACAATTGGTATCAGAGCTTTGGATTCTAGGGTTTCACTGCTCCAAATAGGTCATCGTGGTATTTTCGCAATAAATTTTTTTCTACGAAGGTTCAGAAGTTGAAATATTTAGAGTGCAAAGCCGAAATCTGTAGGAACATCGTCCCAAAATTTCAGAGCTTGGTTCGCAATAGTTTCAGAGATATGGTCTGTGGAAGTTAGGGCTTTGTCAGGCTCCCGAATTTCATCTCAAAGAAGTGATCATGGGAAAATATTCATAACTCTCTCTCTGAGCATCAGATTGGAATGCTGTAAAAAGTGGCCGCAAGTACACGGAATGTAGTTTCCTGTCTATAAATTTCAGAACCGAAGGAGGAAACAATGACATGTGGCAAGTCATAAAAGTTTGATCTACTGAACCAATCTATAATTAGGTCATTGTGGGAGATTGGACATAACTTAGCCTTGAAGAGTCCAAATCAGGTCAGACCTGTGGCATTTGAAAGAGGATTCAGAGGGCTACTTCAGGACCAAATTTCAATTATTGAGGATCCGAAATCACATATATAATTTCAGTTATTGAGGATCCGAATGCCCTCCATGGCATGGCAGCTATGCAAGTGTGCATTATGCAGTGTGATTTGTTTTCAAAAATGTAAACATTTCTAGATCTCCAAATTCCACAAAATATTAATAAAGGTAGAGCATGAAATTGGTGGTTTACAGACATCCAATCCCGCAAGGATTTGTTTTCAAAAATCTAAACAATTCTCGATCTCCAAATTCCACAAAATATGAATAAAGGTGGAGCGCGAAATTGGTGGTTTACAAACATCCAATCCTACAAGCAAGCCTCAATGGATTATGTGCCTAAAAGGTCCCTTGATGTCCTCACACCCTCATTATTTGAAAACGTTCACATATCTTTATGCAAGTGTGGATTATGCTGTGTGATCTATTTAAAAAATGTAAACATTTCTTGATCTCCAAATTCCACAAAATATGAATAAATGTGGAGCACGAAATTGGTGGTTGACAAACATCCAATCTCGTCCTTATTTGAGACTTGAAATAGTTGTTACTCGATAATGGATCACTAAAACAATGATACAGTTGTTGTTAATAATGATGCTAAGATAGATGTTGAAAAGGGTGGTTTTTTTCATGTTGCCACATTTCTTGAACAACAATACAAGCTACAACATAAGAATGACAATGTTGTAGCAGCATAAAATGAAGGGTAGCCAATAAAAATAAGTTACAGAAAGACCGAGAAAGAGAAGTACATTTTTTAAGGATGTTTTTGATAACAACATGATGGGAACTGAAACATTACATGTTCTGACCCTACAAAGAAGCTTGAGAAAAACTTTTGATTTTATTTAGGCTTGTTTAAGGACCTCTTGTAATATATGAAGGACTAATTAAAGATGATTTCAGGAGTGGTGGAGGGATTCTAAGGTGGAAGAAAGTTTGACTTTATATATTAAAATTAACTTGGACCAAAGAAAGCTCTATATTTTACTAAGTAAGAAGCTACTCCATAGACATAAGGAGCCAAGGAAAAAGGGCTTATCACCTACTTTTACATGAAGAAAGAAATTTTAGTGATGAGCAAAAAGTATCACTACAACAAAAAAGGTCATTGGTGAGGGTCATGCCCATGACGGACCTTTAAGGTTTGTCACTAATGTCGCATATGGTGATGGTCCTTAAAAAATGGTTGTTGTAAGTGTATATAGTGATGGTCCTTTAAGGTTTGTCACCAAAACCATTTTCAATGAGACTTATGGTGAGGGTCATTAAAGTCCCATCATTAACTCTCTCTTTGGCAACACTTCTAGTGACGATCTTTTATTGACCCTCACCAATGCTCTTTTCTGTTACTTTTTGTGACGGTCAAAAAATGTTCATCATCATTGATAATTCCAATGATTTTTTTATGATGCTATGTGCTTGTAACTATATTTTTTGTCAAAATATAATGATTTAAGACCATTGTTGTGGAGTCTTTTTCATTATGTGTCCAAGGCCATAGTGGATAGAGTCAATCAATTTGCGGAGAAGTAATTAGTGTGTATCATTTCCCTCAAGTAATGAGAATATAGTTTTCCTATGAGTCAACACTAGATTCATTTCTTTTAGGTTTATTATCTCGAAAATTCCCTTTAGATAAAGTTCCACCAGTGTGTGTAGGAACTATATTATTTAATACATAATCAAGCTTGGTTAATTCTATTAATGAGAGAGACCTAACACTCCTCAACACTCTTACCACACCTTTACATGCTTTGGCGCACACTAACATTCCTTGGCACCTCGCATGTCTTAGAATATCTTTATACCTATAAGATATTTCTATGAGTAGGACACCCAAGCACATGTTGGCATGCCCTAGCATAGCATAGAACTCTCCCAGCATGTGTTGGCATGTCATGTAGTCCCTAGAATGATCTGGAACACCTTGTCATATTACATTGACATACATTAGCACTTGGCATGTATTGGAACCTATTATTAGTGTGCTTAGCATGCCACTTTTGAAAACGATAAAGCCACGACTTATTACCCTTCTTATGTGTTCATTTCCTTGCATTTTAGCTTGGTTATTCCTTTTGTTTCCTTGACACTCTTTGACACATATTGGCATACCCTCGCACCCCGCACATCCTATCATGTCTTAGCACCCGGAATGTCTTGGCATTCTTGGAGCTATTTGGCACATTTTAGCACACCTTGGAACTACCTAACGCACTCTAGCACTTCTTGACATTCCCTGATATTCCCTAGCATGCCTTACCAGTGCTTAGCATGCCCTGTTACTCCCTCCTTGGTATGGCAGCTAGCACTCATTGACACTCCCTCACACACCCTCACATTCATTAACTTCCATGCATTTTGACCTAGTGCTCCCTTGTGTTGTCTTAGTAATCCCTAACACTCCCCATTGTGCATTGACACTCTCTAACAAACCTTAGCACTCTTCGACATGCCCCACCACTTCATAACATGCATAACACTCCCTCATACACATTGTTACTAGGCACGTGTTGGCGCTTGGAAAGCCTTAACATTTTTGGCATGGGTTGAGATGAATTGGTATGCTTTGGAATGGTTTAATATTAAATTTATTTGAGATAAACTATTGTAAAGTATATGAGAAAAAACAGAGGAAGATTTGGCACTTATAATGCACTAACAGTTGGCACTTGGCACCTATTGGCCCCTAGTGTTGGTGTGCCTAGCATGCACTTGGTTGTTTCATGAGGGAGCCTAGACTTGTCACAGATCTTGGATATTTGATGCCATATAAATTGTGCTTCAAAACCTTTGCATGGTTCCATAGATACATGAACTCAAGTCCGAAAGTTTCACAGTAACTAGATACCAGAGTAGCTCGCATACAACATATAATGAAATGGAACAAGAGTTCACATAACAAAGATGTCATAGTAGAGTTCAAAATTCATTGAGGTAGAAGATTAGAATCTCAAATGCCACAATAAGTTTGGATCCTTTAATTCCTCGAATTAGTATAGACTTCGGATTCTTTCAGAGGTCACCATAGTTCAGGCTATAATCATAAAGAACACAAACTTCAGACCTTATGAGGGAGCTTAGACTTGTATCATTAATTATATGAGGCTCGAATCATAAACTTCAAATCTCTTCCATAATAGACGGATTTGCTACCAAAGAGACAGATGACAAAGACTTACCTTATTCAGATGGCACAAACTATTCGATCCTTTCTCCCACAAAAATTAGCTTAAGAGGGCTAATAAAACTCAAATTCTTATTAGAATCGTACTTCTCACTGATACCTATAGAATATCATCAATATAACAACTTGGCTTGATGGGTTAACAATAAGGTTCTTGACTAGAGCAAGAGATATGATCCCATAGGAATCACATATTTTCCTCAGTGAAATTTCTTCTTAGACTCACAATAAAAACCTTGTAATCGAACCAAACTCCTATGGTGGATGCTTCCCAAAGTTGACAGTGTCATCATAAGATGCTTATCTCCAACCTCCATATTTAATTTCTTGATCGCCACAACTTTTTTATTGGAAAGAACCCCCTTGTAAACTGAAGAGCCCAACTTCTCCTTGAAATTTTTGGTTAACTCTTGTACTTCTAAAAAAGACAGCCTGATGAGAGTCCCTGTATTGGTGGTGTTCAGCAATCCAAGTTTCCCTGACTGAAGCGCTTTTCCTCTTCTACGTTTCTTCAAAATATACAGACCAACCCCAACTTATATAACGATAAATTCCCCAAGAGTTCCCAAGCTTGCACCCACAAGACAAACCTTGCATATTCCCGGGGCACTGCCATGGGAAAGATTAGAAGCACTTGAAGATGTAGGTCATGAACTGAATTGACCAGTTCCATGTGGAATAATCTAAGAAGGAACTGCCTCTGGCACAAGACATTTCTTCAAGAACGACACAGCTGCAACAGAACCATAAGTATACCCACTAATGAACTTTGTTCTCTTCAGTTTACATAGTCCAGAACCATCTTTCATGGTCGTTGCAACAACACATAAATCATCATTCAAGCATTTATCCTTACATTTTTCACGGCTTGTATTAACAAGAACATCATGAGGAGGATAAAGGCCATTTCAAACAATTATCTTCATTGCATGCATAGTGACCCCTCCTCCTTCCTTGCAACCACTAAGAGGCACCAATTTTCTGCATCCGTTGTCAGGATCATTAGACTCCATTGTTGCATCGGAAATTCCTTCAAAGGGGCATTCACAAACATTTCCCATAGAATTAAAACTACAAAAACCATAAACGCCGCAGGTTGCAAAGACATCACATTGATTCTCCAAGTCTTGCCATCCAAATTTCCATGACTGGGACTCTTGAATCCACGAATATATTCTAAAATTTCCATCAACATCTAGCCTCAGATATCTCAAAACCACTTTAGTATTAGTATAGTCATTATTGTACCGATACCAAGCCACTCTCCCTCTGCTATCAAAGAACACAAATTCTCCATCCTGAGAAAAAATTTCCCATATTGGTATAGAATCAGAAGGCAGGGATTCAGTCCCACTATCCCAATAACTCACATTGCTCTCCCATTGCAACACAAGATTACTTGTCCTCTCCATAGTAGATTGTAATAACTTGAAGCTGACTTCCTTGAGGCAGCCCAGAGAGTCTAGCCCACATGAAGCCTCTTCCCTATCTGAAGGAGTTTCAAATCATTCCCAGATATTTCTATAACTGCTATCACTGAGTACAAGGTTCCCATTGTCCCTCAAAATGGCTCCAACAACACCACTATCACTAGTCTTGCTTGTCTCAAGTTTCAAGTGTGGATGTTCAAACTACCCTACATGATGATTCTAGTGTTGAAAATTGATCTGAAATGATTGTATTAGTTTTTCGGTGCTAAGTGTCTTTTCAATTTATAAACATGTGCATACTTGTCTCATTAGTTTCCTTAAGGATTGAGGATTCTAACCATGAATTGTAGATGATTTTAGGTGAATTAGAAGCATTAAATAAGCACAAATAACAATGAACAATAGTGTAAAACAGAGAAATAAGTCACCACATATAATTTACACAATAGGCATGATGAAGCAGTTCACCCCTCCTAGGCTACATCTGCTGGTCCAACTCCCAATGGCATGTCCATCTTTCATTATGCTCAAAATTTTGAAAATACATGTAGTTATAATGCTCTAATGGTTGTTTTATCTGCACCAATGGCTCTAGAATTCTCCAATTAGTCAAAAATGACTCTTCATTCACTCAGAATGGGCGAAAATTGAGTCTCCTACTCTTTTGCCTAGTTACACCTAGAAAAACTCCACTTAACTGGAGTTAATTTAGTGACTCTCGCCACAAATAGCGTGCCTGCATAAAAAATCACCGAATAAACCATGGAATTTAATATCGGTGGTTGGGGTGGCCACATGCCGACCCCAAACCCCACGATCATGACCGTAACAGAAGGCGGAACTCGAGGCTTAAACCGTGGTGATAAGTGTTGGATCGTGGTTACTGTCGGAGTTTATGGAGACCGTTGCTGAAACTGCGTGGAGTAACATCACCATGTGACAACAAATTTTGCGGAAGGTTTACGTTGGCAGAGACTTGCAGGTTAGGCTGACGGTCGGTTGGTTGGCATTTTTGTTTGCAATGTGAACACCACCGCGGGGATCGCTGGCGGGTTGGGACCTGTTAGCTCCTGATCTGGACCCCAGGCTGAAAAAGGGCAAAACAGGGTAACATCTAAACCACACTCAACCTTGTAGCTAGCCCTACAAGGTCAGGAGAGGGTTCTCTCCATGAAAAGGATATTCAACAAAGTACAACAATGAACTAATATTAGGCTAGGTAAAATGATGGGAATATGTTTTAATGAATGAATTTTTCAGGAATGTGTGGGAAAAAATGGGACAGTTTGAAAACTGGGAAACTAAATCAGGATACAGGGTATTTCATGGGGCAAGGTAGGCAAGAAATTTTAGCAATAAATTTTAATTAAGGATGGAATGGAAAGACTGGTGAGGAGCTGAAAAGGGCATGGGAGATGGATCCTTTTCAAACAGAAGAAAAACACAGAGTATGAATGATTTCCTAGGGCAGAGCATATAAAATGGATTCTACCTTTCTATCTTGAAAGCATTCAAAAAGGAATGTTTATGAATGAATGGAACACATAACAATTTACATATGAACACAAAGGAGATAACAAATGCTAAAACTCATACCACATGGATCCCACAAATCAGAGCTGCATCACTTTATTAATTCCCTGTCAAACTGTACAATGGAGCGCAGAGTGTTCTTTTCCACACTATTCCCCTACTTCTGAGTTACAGACTGCTTTACAAATGATTTACAATTACATTAAATAGGCTGAAATGCGGGAACATGAATCCACAAAAAGAGGGAGTTGTTTAACAACTCAGAACTGAAATCTAAAGATAGAAAAGAGAACCAACAATCTCCCCTAAAGAAGGAAAAACATTACATTTGATTACTTGGGCAGATTCACAATTTCACTGTTGAATGATAAATAGGCAATTTGAGGAGCAAATCCATATTTTTATGCTGCTGTAGAAATATCTGTTTTATTTTAGCTTGCGGCCAACTCACTGTTGCTTTCCATTATTCGTTTGAAGAAAACTGACTTTTTAATAATATGCCTTTGAAATAAAATAAAATGAATTTATGCCTTAGTGAAGGGAAAAATCTATTTTGAATGGGAAAAAGGGAAGGGGAAGGAAGTGGGGTCCGCATCGCAATCGGGATCGGAGTCGATGGAGCAAAGGGGATATAATATAATAAAACATTTGAAATACATGTTTGCGATGGTATCATCGCAATCAGGGATTGAGAGGTTGGATGCATTTGGAACACGCCACACAAAAGCTCCGATGAAATTGGCATAGGTCCAATGGGTAATAGAACAAGCCAAAGGGATAGTGAAAAACAAATAAAAATGTTTTCGACACTTTTACAAAGGGCAAAGGTGATTTTATATGACAGAGCGGAGGGATTTTTAAGGTGGGACCGGGATATGTGAATCGCAATCGAAATCGGAAGTTAGGGTGGGCATATTATATAATTAAATACCTCCGATGCGATGGGAGATAAGCGGAGGGGGAAAGCCTTTGTAAAATAAATCAAAACAAAATTTAATTTAACAAAAGATAAAGGCATTTTATTATGCACGAGCAGAGTTTGATTAAATGGTGGGACCCGAAGGTCAATCAACATCGAGAGAGAGAGGAGAAAAAACATATGGCGCAAAAGAAAATCGCCGATGGCAACAAAGCGATGGAACATGGGCCATCGGATTGGCGGGGGCGATCGACGGCGGAGGAGTAATTGGTGGTCGTCAATCGGGAGGGAGTGATCAAGAGCGCCGATTGGATATGGGTCGTCCGATCGTCGATTGGATCGACGTCCAGGATGTAATCGGGCGGGGTTTCAATCGGGCGGGATTTAAAACAATCGCAACAGAGTTTTTTATTATGGGCCAATCGGGGTGCATCCTTTAAATATTGCGATGCGATTGGAAAGGGAAAGGACTTGAGTTGGCATGGTTTATATGATATAAAACCTTTAAATTTTATTATAAGGTTTACACAGTATGGAGGGGAAGTGGTTTGGGAATGTCGGGGATTATAATAAACTTTGAACTTTATTACAAAGTTTCAAAGCATGGAGGGGAAGTGGTTAATAAATAAATCACATATTTATTTAAAAGATTTAATAATGCGATTTTGGAATCAGAAGGAGAAAAAGGGGTTTTATATAAGAGAAAATAATAAACTTTAATAATATAAAGTTTAAGGGAAAGGAGGGAAAAAGGGGAAGGGTTAGGATATAGGGGACTTTTGTTCACTTAGGCATAAATTTCAATCCAGAAGTCAGTTTTGAGAGTGCAATATACCTTTGGAAAGCTCTTTCCGGGCTCTTTCTACTGGATCTACTTGGAACATGATTTAATGCTGAAAATTTCATGGAAAACCTCTCTAAAAGGTAGGGTGACGACTTTGTGGAGATAGCAGCTTCTGAAGTGTGACTTAGTAAAAATGCTGACATAAAATTACATAATGAATGATAATAAAGGCAAAGTATCATGTTTTCACCTCAAAACATGGTTTTGAGGTGAAAATTACATCAAGCTGAATAAAACATCTCTTTGATCTTCCAGGTGCTGTGATTTTGAGTTTATTGACTTTTTCACGACTTTTCTGATATTTATTGATACTTGAATCATTGATTTGACCATGATGAGATCCTAGAACCTAATGAGACCCATCCTATGACCTACTGACATGACTCACAAAGTGAAAGTAGCTCATGACTAAAGACCATAGAGAGGAGAATCAGCAAGTTTCACATGAGGGGAAAACTGATGAGAAATCACTACCATCAATGAATCCATGACCTAGCGGAATGGTGATATTTATTTGTATGGGACTCCTAATATGCACATGCAAAAGAGAAATTTTGATCACCGATGGTAGTAAGACTAGAATGACACTAACAGGACTGTCGGTGATCCCCAACCCCCAACTTCATTTACATTATACTTTCACATAAACCCACAACCAATGTTTTTTAATGATCAATGTGTGGCTAGGGCGGTGTGGCATGTGTGTGCTCTGCCGGAGGTCGCGGGGTCGAGCCCTGCGGACCTCACCCAAAATTTTTACAATGCAATTCAAGGGCCACGTGGCGGCCTCAAGGCTAGCCACGTGGAAGCCTTTGATTGGCTCTCCCCATCGTACATTCAAATAGAAAATGGACACTTTTCCTCCATTGATTGGCCCAAAGAAAAAGGAATATTCTTCAGAATATTCCTTTTTACTGAATGTACATCCACCCTGCTGACTATGCAGCCCAGTCAAACCTGTTGCAATTTTACTTGTTTGGAATTTTGATCAAAACATGATATCTCCCTCATACGACATCGATTTTTCGAACCGTTCACAGTGCCGGAATCCGGAAGACAAGATATACGCAACCATACAAGTTTCAACCCAATCCTGTAACTTTGAATTTTGAGCAAAATTTATGAACTCCTGATCACTCCTCCCCATTGGGAAGCTTTTGGACCCCAAAAGACTTGATTACCTATTCAGTAGATGAGGGTACATCTCCCTCACCTTTCCAACCTCCATCCATTTTTCCTTTCTTGTTTTAGTGCCTTTGAGCCCAACTCGAAGGTAGTCAGCACTTCCCCTCTTGGATGCTCTTGTCCTCATATCAAGAATTGTATCTTCTTTGAGCTCTTCTAGAAATTATGGCGATAAATCTTCAATAGAAGGTAGTTGAACATCACTTCCTTGATCATCGATCAAAGGTGCCTCATAAAAACTTAATTTTTCAACATTAACAATTGAATAAATTTGCAAATAAGAAGGCAAGTCAAGTTGAAATGCATTATTACCAACTTTCTTTATGATCTTGAATGGACCATAACGAATGGGTTTGAGCTTTTTACCTTCCCCTTGCATCCTTTCTTTGCTAACGTGCAACCATACCTCATCTCCCTCTTTAAACTTGTGATCAACTCGATGTTTATCATGCCTCTCTTTGTATTTGCTTTGACTTTTATCAAGTTGTTCTTGAACTTGTTGATGTATAATCTGAATTTTCTCAATGAACTTTCGAGCCTTGTCAATATCACTATGGCCATCAATTGCAACATCCTTCCCAAATATGAAGTCTAATAGCGATTTTAGAAAATACCCAAAGCATACTTCAAAAGGTGATGTTTGAGTTGAAGAGTGCTTTGCCCGGTTGTAAGTGTGCTGAATGTAATGTAGTTTTTCATCCCACAATTTAGGATGTTTGCTGCAATATCCTCTCAATAGATGCAAAACGGTTTTGTTCACCACCTCGGTTTGTCCATCTGTTTGTGGATGGAAGGCGATACTATTTTTCAACTTTGTGTCCATCATACTCCATAGATTTGAACAAAATTCCCAATGAATCTGGAATCCCTATCACTAACAATAAAAGTTGGTAATCTAAAATGAACCCAAACATGTTGAAAATAAAGTTCAGCAGTTTGTTCAGCAGTAATGGTTTTCTTACATGGCATAGGTATACACATTTTACTGAATCTATCCACAACTACATAAAGATATTCATGTTGCTTTCTTGACATAGGTAGACCTCCAACAAAGTCCATGGAGACACTCTCCCATGGCCTTGATGGTACCGGTAGTGGCATGTACAACCTACGCTTCCTATTACTAGGCTTACTTGTTGCACACATAGAACAACCTATTATAAAACGTGACACATTATCTATCATGCGATGCCAATAGCAATACCTCTGTAGATGTGCCACTATTTTTCTTACCCCAAAGTGTCCATCAATAAGAGATGAATGAGCTTCTCTCATGACACTTAGCCTCTCTCCTTGTGGTATACACAACTTGCCCAAATGAAACAACAAATTGTTATGCATGTGATAATCTTTTTCTTCAACTTGATTCCCTTCACTCAAACTAGCATACACATCTTGAAAATCAATGTCATGTGCATATTGTTCTATGTAATTCTCATGTACAACAAAATCATTTTTGAGTAAAGTAGATGCACTAATGATTGGTCTTGAAAGTATATCAGCAACTTTATTGAAAATATCTTTCTTGTACCTTATAACCAAGTGAAACTGTTGAATAAATCCCATCCACCTGAAATGTCTTGATTGTTGCAATTTTGTTTGTGACTACAAGTACTGTAATGGTTGGTGGTCGATATGTACAATAGTCTCTTTACCCATCAAGTGGTGTTTCCACTTCTTGACACTTTGTACCAACGCATATAGTTCTTTTTCATATGTAGGATAATTTTTCACAACGCCATTAAATGTTTCAGATTGGAAAGTGACAGGCTTACCATGCTGCAAAATAATTGCGCCCATGGCATAATCACTAGCATCGGTTTGAATCTCGAATGGTTGTCTCAAATTTGGTAATGCAAGGACTGGAGCTGAACTGATCTTGTCTTTTAAAGCTTCGAAAGATTGTTGTTGTTTGCCGTCCCATTGGAAGCCTTTCTTCACACTTGTCACTACATGCAGAGGAGCTGCAATGGAAGAAACGTTAGCAATAAAATTTCTCCAATATTGAGCTGCACCTAAGAAACTTCTTACCTCGGTTACTGTTTTGGGTGTGGGCCAATTCATAATGGCTTCCACTTTACAAGGATCAATTCTCAACTCTCCTCCTCCTATAATATGTCCCAAATAGACCAAATAAGTCTTTTCAAACTCACACTTTGACATCTTAAGAAACAATTTCTCTTTCTTCAAAATATCAAGCACTCTATTCACATGCAAGACATGTTCTTCTCTTGTTTTGCTGAAAATTAAAATTTCATCTAAGTAGACAATCACAAAGTCATCAAGGAATGGACGCAAAACACTATCCATAACACGCATGAAAGTTTCCAATGCATTACACAAACCAAATGGCATAACTAGGCACTCAAAGAGTCCTTGTTTGGTTTTGAATGCAGTTTTCCATATATCACTTTCTGCAATTCTTACTTGATGATATCCACTTCGTAAATCTAACTTAGTGAAAGACTTTTCTTCTTTCAGCTGATCAAGAAAATCATCTATTCTTGGGAGTGGGTAACAATTCTTTATCATAATCTTGTTCAAAGCTCAAAAATCTACACACATGCGCCAAGTCCCATCTTTCTTTGGCATCAAGACTATGGGTGAACCGCATGCCGATGTGCTTGGCCTTATGATTCCTTTATCCAACATCTCTTTGATTTGCCTCTTTATTTCAACATTCTCCATTATCGACATGCGATACATACTGATGTTTGGAAGAGGAAAATCTTGTTGCAACTAAATCTCATGTTGAATCTATCTTTTTGGAGGCAATCATGTTGGCTCCTGAAACATCTCATGATGTGCATTAACTACATCATATAAATCTGATTTCAACTTAGGATCACATCCCTCAAATGATTAATGATTAACATTAGCTTTAGGCTTAATCATTGGTTGAATTTACCAACCTCTTTACATGTTCAACATTTACCATAGCAATGCTTGTCTTCTTGCGATGTGCTTTTACAATGAACTCCTTGCCATATTTGAATAAATGATATTTATTCTCATGGCGATGGAAGATTGCTTTCCTGTCATACATGTAATGACTCCCCAACACAATACCTATTATGTCAAGTGGAACCACATCTAATTCAACCGTGTCAACAAAATTTGCAGTGATTGCAAAGCACAATATACATTTCTTTGAAACCTGTAAATTTGCATCCTTACAAATCCAACCTAATGGATATGGTTTTGGATGTGGTATGGTCTCAAGGTTAAGTTTCTTGAAAAAATATCCAGAGAGTAAGTTCTCTTGTGGCCCACTGTCAAACAATGTGTCAAGGTATGCTTGGATATGACCCTCACATGAAACAGTTCAATTATTTCTTCTTCATTTGGAGTGTTTATGTGACAGTTTGATGTACTAGTACTGGGTTTAGTTTCAATTTATTTTCCCTTCATGTTCTTCAATCCCATGGCTGTAAGCTTAGATTCATCACCTGATCATCTCCTAAATCATGTTGAGTTGTAGCAGCAATTTTGTGTTTCCCTTTGTTATTGGGTTTCTTTGGCCTCATTTCAGGATGTAATTTCCAACAATGAGTTTCATCATTGCGTTCTTTTGAACAATGTTTACAAACCACTTTTTCTCCCTCTTTCTTAACAGATGCATTGTTTTTTCTTTTATTTTGACATCTTCTCTTTGGATTTACCCTTAAAAGGTTTCTTTCTACCCTCTTCATAAATGTGCTTCCCTCTAGCTTCTATATGTGTGGCCTGAACACATACTTCATCTAGACTGGTGGGGTTAAACATGAGAATAGTATGTTTTAGGTAGCTATGTAAGCCTCCTATGTACTTGAGAAAAGTTTCTTAGCTCTGCAAATCTACCCCTAATAAGAGAGATCTTCTCCTAAAATCTTGGGTGTATTCTTGCACATTTTGTCCCTTCAATTGTCTAAAGTTCTGCGAGTTCATTATGGCTTTCTGCATATGAGCTAATGGATAAAACTGTTGTTTTATAGCAGTAATGAAATCTGACCATGATAGAATAATCTTACCATGTTTCTTGATCTCCTCCTTTGTCTTGGCTTCCCACTAAACAAGTGTTTCACCTTCCATTCTCAATGAAGCTAATTGGATTTTGGTATCATCATCTTGAAGGTTCTGGATTCTCACATAGACATCCAATTACCTAATCTAATGATTGATATTTTCTACATTAACTTCACCATTAAACATTGGTAATTCAAACTTAACATCAAGTTTTAAAAAAGGAATTTTTCCAGTGTTCTTTGACTTGTGTGGCTGATGTGTTGAAGAAGAAGTAGAGGTTGATGATGATGATGAGGGTGAGGATGATGGCTCTCCATTTCCTCAATTTCATCCATTTCCCTTATTTGACTTATCTTCATCATTGTGACCTCCTGAAGATCCATGTCCTCCCTTGTGAAGTTTAGATCCTTATCCTTCCAGTCTCTCATTCCTTTCTTGATAAAGGATTCTAACCATCTCAGCCATGTCAAGGAATGCTTTCCTAAACACACTTTCTTCCTCTTTGGGATCAACTTCTTCATGGATTTATCCTTCCTCTCGAGGCATGCTTAATATAGCTTCTGCTTCCTTAGGAGGTGAACTAGGTGGTGGAGATTGTGGAAATCTTGCTCTCCTTTGCTTTGGCTCTTTTTGAGACCCTTCTGCTTCCACCAATTTTCCTTCTCCTCTCTTGAGCTTGAGCCTAGTAAGCATCTAAAACTTGCAAACAGTTAAACAATTCTTTGCACTAAACAACACCAAGGAATAAACTCTAGCTCTGATACCAATATGATCTGAAATGACTGTATTAATTTTGTTGTGCTAAGTGTCTTTTCAGTTTATAAACATGTGCATACTTGTATCATTAGTTTGCTTAAGGATTGAGGATTTTAACCATGAATTGTAGATCATTTTAGGTGAATAAGAAGCATGAAATAAGCACAAATAAAACTGAACAACAATTTAAACAAAGAAATAAGTCACCACATATAATTTACACAACAGGCATGATGAAGCAGTTCAACCCTCCTGGGGTACATCTGTTGGTCCAACTCCCAATGGCATGTCCATCTTTCATTATGCTCAAATTTTGTAAATAGATGTAGTTACAATGCTCCAATGGTTGTTTTCTCTGCACCAATGACTCCAGAATTATTCAATTAGTAAAAAATGACTCTTCATTCACTCAAAATGGGCGAAAATTGAGTCTCCTACTCTTTTGCCCAGTTATACCTAGAAAAACTAAACTAAAAGTGGAGAACTCCACTTAACTGGAGTTAATTTAGTGACTCCCTCCACAAATAGTGTGCCCGCCTAAACCACCGCCGAATAAACCATGGAATTTAATATCGGTGGTTGGGGTGGCCACTTGCTGACCCCAAACCCCGCAGTCATAAGCATAACAGAAGGCGGAACCCGAGGCTTAAACCGTGGTGATAAGTGTTGGATCATGGTTGTTGTCGGAGTTTGCGGAGATCATTGCCAAAACCGCGCAGAGTAACATCGCCATGTGGCAAAAACTGTTGTGGACGGTTTACGTTGGCGGAGGTTTGCAGGTTAGGCTGACTGTCGGTTGGTTGGCATTTTTGTTTGCAATGTGAAGCCCACCGCAGGGACCACTGGAAAGTTGGGACCACCAATGATCCCCAACCCCCAACTTCATTTACATTATACTTTAACATAAAATCTCAACCAATATTTGTCAAGAATCAACGTGTGGCTTGGGCGGTGTGGCATGTGCATGCTTTGCCGAAGATCGTGGGGTCGAGCCTTGCTGACCTCACCCAAAAAATTTACAATGCAGTTCAGGGGCCACGTGGCGGCCTCAAGGCTAGCCACGTGGCAGCCTCAAGGCTAGCCACATGGCAGCCTCTGATTGGCTCTCCCCACAGTTCTTCAAACATAAAACAAACACTTTTCCTCCATTGATTGGCCCAGAGAAAAGGAATATTCTTCGAAATATTCCTTTTTGCTGATTGTACATCCACCCTAATGACTATGCATCCTAGTCAAACCTGTCGCAATTTTACCTGTTTGGCATTTCGATCAGAACGTGATATCTCCCTCATATGACATCAGTTTTTCGAACCGTTCACGGCAACGGAATCAGGAAGACGAGATCTACGCAACCATCCTGCTTTCAAACCAATCCTGTAACTTTGTATTTTGAGAAAAATTTATGAACAACTGATCAGACATGGTTCCATATAAACTAGAAGATTTATAGTAGATAAATGATTTGTTGCTATTTCTGTCAAAATATCAAGTACACAAGGAGAAACAAGAAGTATAAATCCATTTGATAATTGTAACTGAGTATAATCTACATTCCATTGACAACCATTGAGCCTCTGGGATGCAGCCTTACCAGAATATTCTCTTAATACCACAGTTTCTGGCTTCACCATATCTATCAAAGGTTGAATTAGACATGTTTGTGTAGCAGTGTTTCCACAAATATTTAGGAGAAATTTTTTTAAAGGTTATTTATCTAACAAGGGCTCCATAAGATCATTAAGGAGATACTTCAACAAAAGCATTGCTAGCTGTAAAAACTCTGTCCTTAAGGTCTCTCTGTATTCTACGCTTAGCTCTTTAGATGGATAAAACATATTTTCAACAATAGATTTTATAATAAAAGGATCAACATAATGCCCATTTTGACCTCTTTTAAAGGCATGGACCAACATAGGAAGAATCAAAATTTGCATTGCAATGACTACTTCATCAAGTGTCATTTCCTTGGACCAAATACATTCGGAATGTGAACCAGAAATGCATTCTTTATTTGAGGACGATATCCTTCTTTATCATTCCTTAGATACTTGAAAAACCTCTGTATTTCTTCACCTATTCCAAGCTAAGCCTTTGTTCATGACATATGTTGTCTTGTACTGGACTATTATTGTACAACCAATCTGGCATTAATGTAACCAAAGTTGACACCAATGAAATTCCCTGGAAATGGGTATCTGGAATTTGGCTCACCGTAGATTGTACTCCAACAATATTATCCGTTGTGGTTGAGACTAAAGTATCATCGTTGCTTGTTACAGATGATATCCCAGCTGAATTCCTATCATCAAGCTTTTGCGGAAATGCATGAGCCATTATATTATCTGGTTACCCAACAAGTTCCTTTCTTATGGGTTGGCCAACTTCTGACCTAATAATATCCATGAATCTTGTAAAATGTTCTAGCTCATTTACTCCCATGTATTAAATAAATTCTATCTCACTGAAATATTTTTCATCCTCAACCATCCATTCCACATGTTTTTTTATACCAAGCGGGGGTTTCATCCTCCACATGTCCCTTAAACTCCAACTTCTCATAAAATATCAATGTATCATCTAGGTGAGACATGGCTATTATCTCTGCTTCATCTTGTTGAGAACTAAGAATTTCCTCACCTTCCACATTATCATGTAAGGACTCCATACCCCATGGACCTTGGCAGGAGATCTACACTTTGCCATGATACAAGTAGAGGTATCGTGAACCCTTGAATTGTTGTATTCAATAAGATGGGACTATTATTATACAGATAGGTCGAAAAGATTGAAGTTTCAAAGAATAACTGGTGTTGATAACATTACAGGTAACATTACAAAATATGATAATGCTCACAACAATTTAGAAAATTTGTCGATGGTAGAAACAAAGGAAGTGTTGCAGGAGCAGGGGATAAAAATTATCATAAAATTCATTGATATCTTAGTTTGACCAACTATGTCATTCTTTTTTTTTTAACTGAAACGGTTATGTTTTATTGATAAAAAGACAGGTTGGGCAAACCCTAATCAACCATTACATTCTTCAGATTTGACTTAATCACTGTTTTCCACTTAGGGGATAGTTGCCTTGATCGGTGTATCTGCATTTATACTGATCATTCCGTTTTGTAAAGTGCATCCTATATTTGCCAATCTGTCCGCTTCCTTGTTTAATCCTCTGAGAATGTGGAAAATTTGAACCGAGGGGAAATCCTTCAGAATTTTGTTCACTCTTGTTAGCTGTTTGTTTAGCGCCGGATCCTTGAGCCCTTTCTTGCTTACTATTGCTTTTATCAACAATTCTGAATCTCCAAAAACTAAGATTTCGCTTGGATTTTCTTTTCTGGCCATTTGGCAAGCTTTCAAAAGACTGATAATTTCAGCTTGGTTGTTGGTTTTCAGTCCAAGACCCCAACTGAATTCATCTTTGTTTCCATTTGGAAAGAAGATCGCCCCTCCCACTCCTGACCTCCCTGGGTTACCTTTTGAGGCTCCATAAAAAAAAATAGTGCACTTGCCCTGGGATTTCCACCACTATTGGAATATGTCCTCTGGTTCTCAAATTTTCCATCTTTCCTTGTGGATTGGTCGTGTGTTTGCTGGGAGTCTGGCCTTACGGGAGTAATCATCCAACCACGCCCTTTCTTCAATTCAGAGAGAGTTGTCATCTTTGACTAAAGAGTAATTCAGAGTTTCTAAGAGGAGGTTCTTTGCCTGTTCCACCACTTTTGCTACTGGAAATTCAATGTTATTGAAAATGATTTCATTCCAGGCTAGCCAAAGCTTCCAGCAGACATACTTAGGGGCAGCTATCCACACCCTATGCCATATAGATTTACTGACAATGTTGTGAGGATAACTAGCTTTCCATGAGGAGAACATGGTATCAATCGAGCTTTGAAATGGAGGACGGGCAGTCAGTCCAATCAGGAAAATGGACCAGACCTCCTTCGCAAACTCGCAATCTATAAACAGATGTTTTGAAGATTCCAAAGCGCTTTTGCAGAGGACGCATCGGTGTGGACCTGCTATGTTCCTTTTGCACAAATTTTCCCCTGTCAGAATTTTATTGTGGAACAAAATCCAGAAGAAGAAGTTGATTTTGGGGATGCTGAAGCTATCCCAGATCTGTTTCCACACGGACTCCGAATGAGGCGAATCCTTTTTAATTTGCATCTAAAGATACCCTTGACTTGCTGTATACACCCCCATCTTACCCCAGCCCCAGGAGTCTTTTTCTTCTATATGCACCGGAGAAATGTCAGAAATAGCGTCTTTAAGAGCTTCTAACTGAGGTTTTAAATGCACTGGGATTCTAGGAAAAATCCAGCGCTGCCAGTTTCCGTTGCTGTCCCATCCTGAAATGTCCTCTATTTTCCTGATTCCTTTCGCATATAACCAGTCTCTTATCTCAGAGATTTCGTTAACTTCTGCTAGAGGGGGATGTCCCATGACACTGTCTCTCCAAAGCATTGTGTTTTTGCCATTCCCAGGAATTCGGTACAGGTAGGATCGGAAAAATTCTATGCCTCTGCTACACAGCTTCTAGACCTGCATTCCTTTGGGGAATTTCTCCACTGTAAAGGATTTAATTGACTAGTTTTTGAGGTATTTTAGCTTGAAAATCTGGCTGACTGGGTGATTAGGCTCAGCGTAAAGCTGCCATAATAATTTGTAGCCCAACGCTAATTTTGCATGCAAGGGATCGTGGATTTGCAGACCTCCTTCTACGATTGGCCGTTTCACTGTATCCCAACTAATTAAGTGGAATATGTTGTTATTGCCACGACCTCCATTCCACAGAAGGTTGTGCATGAGTCTGGAGATTTGATCGGAGATAAGTTTTGGAGCCAACATTAGAGAAGCCTGGTAAGTCGGCAGAGCCGAAAGAACATATTTGATGAGTGTGAGTTTGCCTTCGGTTGTAAGCCAAAAGCCTCCCCACGCAACGATCTTCTTCTTGGATTTCGAAATTACTTCCTCCCATAGTTGTTTTCTGTTGGAGCCCAACGTTATTGGGAGGCCCAAATATTTAATTTTATCCCAATCTGCGTGACCTGTAAAGCCCAGATAGTTTGCAATTTTCTCGATTGTGTGGTGCTCTGAATTCCATCCATACACAACACTTTTCCTCTCGCTTATAGTGCTCCCGAGATGCTGTAGAATTTCTGAAGGATGATTCTGCAGGAGTTTGCTATTCTTGGTGAGGCTCCCCCAAGCAAAAGTGAATCATCAGCAAATAGTGCGAGATTCACTGGATCAATTCCTTTCTCGATTCTAATCCCAGGTATGTTGCCATTTTGTTTTTCCAAAGCCAACTTTCTGCTCAAGGAATCTGCCATTAGAATGTAGAGAAATGGGGATAGAGGACAGCCCTGCCTCAATCCCCTGGTGGCTAAAAAGAAATTAGCAGGTCTTCCATTTACCATGGGGGCAATCCATATCTTCTCTAAACAAGCTTTGATGAGATTGATGAAGTCCTGGCAAAATCCAAAGGATGAGAGAACCCTGTATAAGAAAGAGCGGTTAACTCTATCAAAAGCGTTGCACATATCCAGTTTAATTAGCATACCTTGTTCTTTGCGAGAGTGGCTGGAATGCAGAGCTTCCTAGACTTGGATGACATTGTCTAGAATATGTCTTCCTTTCACAAATCCCCCTTGAGCTGGAGAAATTAATTTTTTCAGAAGAGGTTTGATTCTATTCGCCAAAATTTTAGCCACAATCTTGTAGGACGCATTGCAAAGTGAGATCGGCCTGTATCTTTCGAAAGATCCTGGGTTTGCTTCCTTGGGGATTAAGGCGAGAAAGGTGGAATTTATTCCTCCTCTGACCTTTGCCTTCCTCATGAATCCATGTATCATTCTAAGAATATTAGGTTTGATTAGCTCCCAGCAAATTCTGTAGAAATGGATTGAAAATCCATTAGGTCCAGGGGCTTTGTCTGGCTCCATGGACCAAACAATTTTTGAAATTTTTTCTTCCGTGACTGGGTTCAAGAGTGTGTCGTTATCATCTGGGCTGACTAGTTTCGGAATATTTGTGAGGAAGTCTGATATATCCTCCTCGATCCCGCCCCTTTCGGCACTAAGAAGGTTTTGGAAGTGCTTCACAGTAGCTTCCTTTATTTTATCAAATCCTTTGCACACTTGTCCACTGGATGTAGTGATTTTTTCAATATGGTTTCACGAAAGACGAGCCCTGTACTGTCTATAGAAGCATGTGGCATTTCTATCCCCAGCTTTGAGCCACAAGCTGCGAGACTTTAAGCGCCAATATTCTTCTTCACTTCTAAAAGAGTTATATGTTTTCCTTTGAGCAGATTTTTCTTTATCTAAATCCATGGGGGAGATTTCTTTCTCTTCCAATTCAAGTTGGAGTTCTTCCAGCTGATGGATTGCTTCTTTCCTCTGGTTGGTGGGAGATTTTATAGCCTTCTTTATCCATTCTTTTAGGACCTCCTTTGCATTTTTCATTTTTTGTTCCCACACAAAGCTTGGGGAGCCTGATACATCTATTCCCCAGGCTATTTGAACTATTTCGAAAAACCCTTCTCTTTCAGCCCAGAGAGGGCTGAAACGAAAAGGAAGAGGACCTAAGTCTTCTTCTTCCTTCAGGCAGAAAAGGATTGGTTTGTGATCTGAGGTAAGTTTTGGAAGAATCTTGGTGAAAGCAATTCTTTTGTCCATCATGATGGAGCTGCTGGTGAGAAATATGTCCAGCCTTGCTGAAATGTGATTTTCCCCTGTTCTATTGTTGGTCCAAGTGCATTCTCCTTTCACAGGCTTGAAATCTACTAAATCCCACTGGAGAATGAGATTTTCCATTGTGGAGAAGAGAGGATCCCTTGAGAAGGTCCCACCTCTCTTCTCTTTGGGATCCAAAATTATGTTCAGGTCTCCTCCTATGACTATATTCTTAGGATTGAGGAGCTCTACGTAATCCGAGAGTGTCTTCCAGCACTCTTTCTTTTCATCATAATGCACAGGAACATACATATTGAACAAATCTAAGATGAGATTACTTGTTGTATGGCGCAGTTCAGTATATATCCAATGTTCAGTCTCAGAGGATCTTTCTAGAGAAAAGGTGTTTTTAGACCAGAATGTGCCTATTCCTCCAGCCAAACCTCTAGCACTGACTACCTTTCCTGAATCAAATTTCCATTTTGTGTTGCTAGTGTTTAGAAGGATATCCCCTTCTATTTTTGTCTCTTGGAGCATGAATATGTCTGTGGATTCCATTTTCAATAGATATTTAATAGCCTCTGCCTTAGTGGGATTCCCCAAACTCCTGCAGTTCCAAGAGACCAGCTGCATCATTTACAACTTGTTGGGGTGGGTCCACCTCCCTTGGGGACCCTTGGTCTAGTATTCCTCCCGAGGGTCATCTCAATGGTGGCTTGACTTCCAAGGGTTTTTTGTCTTTCTGATTCTTCTTCCCTGGTTTCCTTATTTTATTTCCTTCCAGCTCTCTTTGATGGCCTCTTGAAGGTTTCATCATCCGTAGAGCCCACATTTTCTGTGTTCTTCTTCTTCTTTTAATTATATCTGCATATGAAGGGGAATAAGTATTGCCTGGAATCGGGTTTGAAGAGTTACCTAGATCTAGAGAGTCGGTGTTGTTCAGCTGGGGTAGACCGTCTCGTTCTGCCTCTGGAAGATCTGAGGGTGATTTGAGAGATTCAAAGGGATTTTTATCCTCCTCGATGTTGATGGTTTCCTTGCTTCTTGTGATTTGAATGCTTACACTTTCTTGCCCTGATTTGTTCCCTGTCTCTCTGCCTTTGTTTTTGTTGTTCTGCCTATTGTTTGCTGTTTTCTTTACTTGTTTCCATTGATCTCTTTTTTCTATTTCTGTTGTCTCCGCGTTTTTTTTTCTTCTTGCAGTATCTTGCGAAGTGCCCGTATTCATGGCAGTGTCGGCATTTAAAGGGGAGCTGCTCGTAGTCAAGCTCTTGGATATGAGTCCAATCCGCAACCGAGAGTTTGATGGCTTCAGGTAATCTGACTTCAAGGTTGACCTCTACACATATTCGGTCACATGATAATTGATCCTTCCTCGGCGCTTGATCTATGTATCTGCCTAGAGCATTACCAATGGATTGCAGCGAACTCTGGTTCCAGCAGTGGAGGGGAAGATGTGGGAGATGCATCCATACAGGCACAGTCGTGGGCATGTCCTGTGCTGGATCAAAGTCTGGAGACCATTTATTCAAATAAAGCCCTTGAGGGCCCATGAAATATGGCCCGTTTCTGAAGATCAGGCTTCTATATTCCACGTTATCAAACACAAAGACAAAGAACCCTTTGCCAACGAAATGGCTTTTTATTCCTTCAGTGACCAGAGGTATCCAGTTCTATTTAACCCAATCTTCAACTGCTTTCGGAGATGGCCATAGCCCTATGAATTGACCGATGAGGCCTCTTTCGGCTAGGTTCAGCGCTGTTCTACAAGTTTCTTCCACAGGTAGAGTCACCGTGGGGATGTTTTCCAAATTTTTGACAAAATTTTGCTGAGAATCGGGGGTCGGGAATTTCCTCGCAGCTGTAATAAGAGATCTGAATGCTTCAAGCTCGGAGGGCGGGGGAGGAGAAGCCTCAGGGCTACCTCCTTGATCCATGGCGAAGAAGACCGCACGGAGAAGGAGGGCACCAACCGGGCGCGGCTAGGGCAACAACAGAGCGTCCATGTACGCGCAGTCCCAACTATGTCATTCTAACTGATGCAAAGATAGAGCATTGTCAAAAAAAGTGCATGCAACTGGAAAGCTCAAGAAATTGCGAGGGAAAAAACAACTTCTGATTGTGAAATGCACTAAAAATTGAAGATATTAGAGAATTAACTTGATCACATTGAGAGCATCTATTTACAATGACACTTGGATCAAGTTTGTTTCAAGGGAGTGTGTGTTCATTGGAGAATAACAAGGATTGGAGTGACTGGTGAACACCTAAAGGAAACACAAGGCATTAACCAAAGCTTGTCAAAATTGGAGGGTGTATCCTCTTAATTTTCAAAGAAAGGGTCTTAAGTAGGTAAAATATGAAATATCTCCACACAAAACTACTTGAGAGCCTGTAGGAGGAGTTGCATACATTATCAACAAAGATATTATTGCATATTCCAAAAGTATCTTTAATTAATGCAATTATTTCAAAAGTATCTTGAATTTGGGAAAAGACCTTGGGCACAGAAATTAATGCAACAATCTTAAGTCCAATTTACTATCTACTAGTATTATTACCCTCTTCAGCTTAAGCCAGTTCCCATTGAATTAACAGATCAGTGCCAGGAACATTTTGGGCCCTGCAGGTCACCTTGGATCTCCCTAATGCGATGCGGTGTCACAATATTCTCTGAATTTTCATCCTGTGCATGTTAAGAATATGGTGATGGAAGATATACTATTCTCCTATAGCGTTCCAAACTCTTTGCTAACATTTTTCATTAGTTTAGATGGTAATTTGTTTATTTGTGCTATGCTGAGTACCATTCAACTCTTCGCTCTGTGTTTGTTAGCTTAGATTGTTAGTTTCTTATGTGTATGGTTTTCTCATCAAGTTAGCAATACACTAAGTAATTAGAAAAGGTGCGGAGATGAGAGTTTATGTGGAGATGAGAGCTGATGTCGAGAAATTTGTCCATAGTTTTCAAAATGTAACATTTCAAAAATAGAAAATCAAAATTGGGATTGTAGACTCTCTTTCCTGTTACTTCAAGGCACCAGGAAAGTATTTCCATGGACTTCCTTAGAGGGTTTCAAAAACCAAAGGAGGTAACAACTATGTGCTTATGAGTGATGACAATGTAAGTTTTAATCCATGCCAGAAGACTTGCATAAACTACCAGAGAAACACCAATAATGAAAATTCCAACCTTCAGAATCTAACCTCTATCTATAGTATATTAAGGAGCCAAATTTTCTACCATTTACCAAGTTAATCTTTAGTTTTATAATATTATTTACCAACAGAACACACTTGCAGGGAGATTGTACCCTGAAATCAAGCAACAAAACTTTTCAATTAAATATAGGCAGATTTTGGCCACCTACTTCTATTATCATTGAGAGAGATAATATATTATAAGGTGTTTTTGGGACTACCGTATGGATGTTGATGGATACCAATTTGAAGACAAGCATAACCTTCCTTTTACAAATGAATGTATAAAATAAGGTCGTGAACCACGCATACGTGCAATTATTTGGAGAGTACAATTATAAGCATTCCTAGACCCCGAATGAAAGTTTACAATAACTTATCCAGGTCAACCCCCCAAAGTAGGGCTCAAGCTCAAGTGTCTTCATCATTCTCCAGTAGCATGGCTTGAACTCCAAGTGGATACTCAAGTCTGCAAGTTTTCATAGTAACTAGATACTGCAATAGCTCACATACAACATACAATGAAATATCACAAGGGTTCACATAAAAAAGATGTCGTAGTAGAGTTCAAAATTCACTGAGGTCGAAGATTAGAATCTCAGATGCCACAAGAAGTTTTGATCCTTATAGTTCCTCGAATTAGTATAGACTTTGGATTCTTTTAGAGGTAACCATATTTCAGGCTATAATCATAAAGACAACAAACTTCAGACCTTATGAGGGAGCTCAAACTTGTATCATTAATTAGATGAGGCTCGGATCATAAAATTCGGACGTCTTCCATAATAGACGGATCTACTACCAACGAGAGACATGAAAAAAACTTACCTTATTCGGATGGCACAAACTATTCGATCCTTTCTCCCACAAAGATGAGTTTCATAGGGCTAATAGAATTCAAATTCTTCCTAGACTCATTCTTCTCATTGATACCTGTAGAATAGCATCACTATAACAACTCGACTTGATGGGTTAACAATAAAGGTTCTTGACTAGAGCAAGAGATATGATCCCATAGGACTCACATATTTTCCTCAGTGAAATTTCTTCTTAGACTCACAACATAAACCTTGCAATTGAACAAAATTCCTATGGTGCATGCTTCCCAAAGTTGACAATGTCATCCTAAGATGCTTCTCTCCAACCTCCATATTGAATTTCTTGATTGCCACAACTTTGTTATTGGAAAGAACCCCCTTGTAAATTGAAGAGCCCAACTTCTCCTTGAAATTTCTGGTTAGCTCTTGTACTTCTGAAAAAGAAAACTTGATGAGATTCCCTGTATTTGTGGTGTTCAGCAATGCAAGTTTCCCAAACTAAAGCGCTTTGCCTATTTTACGTTTCTTCAAAAGACACAGACCAACCCCAACTTCTATAATGATAAATGCCCCAAGGGTGCCCAATCTCGCACCCACAAGATAAACCCTGCATATTCTAGGGGTACTGCCATGGGAAATATTAGAAGCACTTAAAGAAGCAGGGGATGAACTGGATTAAACAGTTCCACGTGGAATAATATGAGAAGGAACTGCCTCTTTCATGAGACATTTCTTCAAGAACAAAATAATTGCAACAGAACCATAAGTATACCCACTACTGAACTTTGCTCTCTTTAGTTTACATATTCTAGACCCATCATTCATGGTCATTGCAGCAACACGTAAATCATCATTCAATCATTTCTCTTTACATTTCTCAGAGCTTGTATCAACAAGAACATCATGAGGAGGATAAAGTCCATATAGAAAAGTTCTCTTCATTGCATGCATAGTGACCCCTCCCCCTTCCTTGCAACCACCAAGAGGCACCAATTTTCTGCATCCGTTGTCGAGATCATTAGACTCCATTGTTGCATCGGAGCTTCCTTCAAAGGGGCATTCACAAACAGGCCCCATAGAATTAAAACTATAAACACCATAAATGCCACAGGTTGCAAAGACATCACACTGATTATCCACAGTTTTCCGTCTAGATTTCCATGACTGGGACTCTTAAATCCATTAATACATTCTGAGATTTCCATCAATATCTAGCCTCAAATATCTCAAAACCACTTTAGTATCTGTATAGTTATTACCGCACCAATACCAAACCATTCTCCCTCTGTTATCGAACAACAAAAATTATCCATCCCCAACAAACATTTCCCCTATGGGTATAGAATCAGAAGGTAGGGATTCAGTCCCACTATCCCAATAACTGACATTGCTCTCCCACTGGAACACAAGATTACCTATCCTCTCCATAAGTAGATTGTAATAACTTGAAGTCAACTTCCTTGAGACAACCCAGAGAGTCTGGCCCATGTGAAGCCTCTGCCTTGGAACCAGAGTATCTGAAGGAGTTTCAAAGCTTTCCCAGATAGTTCTATAATTGTTATCACTGAGTACAAGGTTCCCATTGTCCTTAAAAAAGGCTCCAACAACACCACTATTGTTGGTCTTGTTTGTCTCCAAGATTCAAGTGTGGATTTTTAGACTGCCCTACATGACGATTCCCATGTTGAACATGGTTCCATATAAACTAGAATATTTATATTAGATAAACGATTTGTTGCTAAGTCTCTCAAAATATCCAGTACTCAAGGAGAAAGAAGAGGTGGGAATCCATTTGATAAATGTAACTGAGTATAAACTGCATTCCATTGACAACCATTAAGCCTCTAAGATGTAGCCTTACTTGAATATTCTCTTAATACCACAGTTTCTAGCTTCATAATATATAGCAAAGGTTGAATTGGACATGTTTGTGTAGCATTGTTTCCACAAATATTTAGGATAAATTTTTGTAAAAGTTCTTTATCAATAATGGATCCACGAGATCATTAAGGAGATACTTCAACAAAAGCGTTTCTAGCTGTAAAAACTCTATCCTTAAGGTCTCACTGTATTCTACGCTTAGCTCTTGAGATGGATCAAGCATCTTTTCAACAATAGATTTTATAATAAAAGGATCAACATCATGTCCATTTTGACATTTTTTAAAAACATGGACCAACATAGGAAGAATCAAAATTTTCATAGCAATGAATACTTCATCAAGTGTGAGTTCCTTGGACCAAAACAAATTTGGAAGGCGAACCATAAATGTCTTCTTCATTTTAGGACGATATCCTTCTTTATCATGCCTTAGATACTTGACAATCCTTTGTCTTTCTTTGCCTATTCCGAGCTAGGCCTTTGTTCCATCATTTGTTGTCTTGTATTAGATGATTATTGTACAACCAATCTGGAATTAATGTAACCAAAATTGACACCAATGAAATCCCCTAGAAATGGGTATCTGTTATTTGGCTCACCGTAGATTGTACTCCAACAAGATTATCCGTTGTGGTTGAGACTAAAGTATCATCGCTGCTTGTTACACATGGTATCCCAGCTGAATTCCTATCATCAAACTTTTGCGGAAATGCATGAGCCATTATCTTATCTGGTGACCCAACAAGTTCCTTTCTTATGGGTTTCCCAACTTATGACCTAATAATATCCATGAATCTTGTAAAAATTTCAAGCTCATTTACTCCCATGTATTCAGAAATAAATTCTATCTAACAGTTAGGAAAAACGTGATGGAGAGCTCTGGCGATTTCTCTTTTGACCTAGGTCTTCTGGCATCCAAAAACGCCGTCGCCGCTCACTGTTTATCGACCTAGAGGTGCTACCATGGCCATTGGCACTGTGATTCTCATGCTGATCTCCGAGGCGACTTATCTGTGTGGTTTTGGAACCAAACTCGTATCGTCCGCGCTTGCGCATCGGATGGGAAGGCGACCCCCTACAGACTGAAGCGATGCTGTGCCAAGCAGAGCACTGCTATTAATCTGATTCATGGCAGCTATGGTTTCCAAAATCACCACGGTTTTGCGGCGGAAATGGAAGTATATTATGGGGGGCGGTTATCACCTGAACCAGCGGGCGACCTGTGGGCTAATAACCCATCTGGCTTCGACTTCTTTGGTTTTCTGAGCTAGGGATTCCGAATGCTAGCGCTGGTTGGTACATACCTGCCTGCTGAACCAAAGACACAAACGAACTGCTGCATTACCTCTGTAAATGATTATCGGAGCTGTGATTCCCCCACTGTTAAGGAGACTCGGGTAAGCTCTGTGCCTTTTTAAATCTTCATTAAACCTCCTGCAGGCAATAGTTTTACCATATGGGTTCAAGACATAGAATCCATAATAATTTTGAAGAACAATATACAATATACTGCTGGTTACCCAGCTCACCTTCAGTCCTTGATATTTTGGGGGAAAGAATTAGCAGATTCCAGCTCTCTAAATGAATATGCCATAGTTTCTTGATCCTCTGTTTGCCTTAACTTACGACTGAGGGGAGGAAAGTTGGGACAAAACAGGGCTTTTGGAAACACCCTGGGTTCTAGTGCGTCCAACACTGCCCATTCCAAAGGACCCACATACAGAAACATACTACAAGGGGAAAAAAATAAAGTAGCTACAACGACTGTGGCCTAGGCAGAAAACTCCCCTAAGCCATACATTGTGGAACAACAGAACTGTGTGCCTGAAATAAACATTGACATTCCTGACATAGATGTGCATAGAACTATTTTTAAATCTCAAGCTATAATATGCAGATTCAACTGTTTCTGGCCCAAACCCGTGGAGCTATTCCAATGGATTTTTTCCAACTGGACCATGGATTGTGAAATCCACCTATGCTCAAAAGGCTTTTTCATTGTCAAGTTTTCATTAGCTGAAGACAAAGATACAATTATACAGGAGGGGCCATGGTTCTGGGGATGTACTGGACTCTTCATCACACCATGGTTCCCAAAATTTGATGCCAATACCATGGAGGTGACCAGAATGCCGATTTGGGTTAGGCTTCACAACCTTCTGCTTCATTTCTGGCAGGAAGGTGTTCTTGGTGGCATTGGTAACATCCTTGGCAGATATATTAAAACTGATATACAACGAATGGAGGAGCGCATCTACACTTTCGCATGAATCTTTGTGGAAGTGGATTTGAGTAAAGGTCTACCAGAGTGAATTATGTTGAATCACAAACAGCAGAGATGAACACAACACTTAGATTATGATAACACCGCTTTTCGCTTTCGGATCTGCAGGAACACGGGTCATCTACAAAACACTTGCCCGACAGCCACAAGAGATAACAGGAGAAAGAAGAAAACAGGCAAAGTTTCCAAAGGCTGGCAATATCCATCAGAGGAGCCTGAACAGAAAGAGGAAGAGGAAGAACCCATCCCACAAGATAGTAAACCGACTGATACTGGTTTGGGTGCAAAAGATCAAGGAATGAAAGAAACCATTGATGCTACTACCATGACACAGTCGGATACGGAGCCCAGGGCACCGGACAATGGGGAGAACAAAAGACTACACACCTCAGACACATCAGACTCTGATAAGGATGTTGGAGCACATGCGGTAGAGAACCAGCTCGTCCTTATATCGACCATGCCAACGCAAGGTCGTTGGCGGAAGGTTGAAAAGAAAAAAGGGAGGAAAGCCTAATTTCCTCTTCATTGTATTTTTATCTGCGGCATACTTGTTTATCTCTTGACACTACCAACTAATGTAACATGTAATTTTGTTTTTATTAATAAAATTACAAATTTTTCCTTTGTGAAAAAAGATTCTATCTAACTGAAATATTTTTCGTCCTCAACCATCCATTCCACATGTTTTTTTATACCGATCGGGGGTTTCATCCTCCACATGTCCCCTGAACTCCAACTTATCATCAAATATCAATGTATCATCTAGGTGAGACATGGCTATTATCTCTACTTCATCTTGTTGAGGACTAGGACTTTCCTCACCTTCCACGTTATCGTGTAAGGACTCCATACCCCATGGAACTTGGTAGGAGATCTACACTTTGCCATGATACAAGTAGAGATATAGTGAGCCCTTGAATATTTCTATTCAATAAGATGGGACTATTATTATACAAACATGTCCAAAAGTCTGAAGTTGCAAATAATAACTAGTGTTGATAACAATATAGGTAACATTACAAAAAATGATAATGCTGGCAATAATTTAGAAAATTTGTCGATGGGAGAAACAAAGGAAGTGTTACAGGAGCAGGGGATAAAAATTCTCATAAATTTCATTGATATCTTAGTTTGACCAACTTTTTCCTTCTATCTGATGCAAAGATAGACCATTTTCAAAACAAGTGCATGCAACTGGGAATCGCAAGAAATTTCCACGGAAAAAATAGTTTCTGATTGTGAAATGCACAAAAAATTGAAGATATTACAGATTTAACTTGATCACATTGAGAGCATCTATTTACAACGAAACTTGGATCAAGTTTTCTTCAAGGGAGTGTGTGTTCATTGAAGAATAACAACAAGTGTAGTGACTAGTGAACAACTAAAGGAAACACATGCCATTAAGAAAAGTTTGTCAAAATTGGAGGGTGTATCCTATTCATTTTCAAAGAAAGGGTCTTAAGTAGGTAAAATAAGGAAATATCTCCACAAAAAACTACTTGAGAGCCAGTAGGAGGAGTTGCATACATTTTCAACAAAGATATTATTGCATATTCCAAACGTATCTTTAATTAATGCAATTATTTCAAAAGTATCTTGAAGTTGGGAAAAGACCTTGGGCACAAAAATTAATGCAACACTTTTAAGTCCAGTTTACTATCTACTAGTATTATTACCCTCTCCAACTTATCCAATTCCCATTGAATTAACATATCATTACCATAGAAATTTTGGGCCTTGGAGGTCACCTTGGATCTCCCTAATGCGATGCGGTGTCACAATATTCTTTGAATTTTCAATGCTTGTGCATGTTAAGCATGAATGTATAATCTGAGGTCATGAACCACACATACATGCAATTTTTGGGAGAGTACAATTATAAGCATTCCAAGACCTCGAATGAAAGTTTACAAGACCTTATCCAGGTCAATCCCCCTAAGTAGGGCTCAAGCTCAAGTGTCTTCATCATCCTCCAGTAGCATGGATGGAACACCAAGTGGTTCACTTACTAGATACCTAGAGTTCCGGGGTAAGGGGGAAGTGAAAAATTGACAAATGCTCTGGTTTGTAACATAAATGTCTCAACTCCATGAAGTTCGACACATTGAAAGGGAGACAGGAATTTTTTGCTTGAAAATAAAATCAACTTTTCAAATATTTTCTTACATTGGCCATTCACCTCATGTAAGGCTCCAAGTCTAAGAAATCTCAGCGAACTATACATTAAGTATAGTTTAGACGTAGGTATTGATAAAGGAGAGTAAAGTTCATTCAACCATATCCCTTTTCTCCTTCGAATGTCCTAAATATCTGCCACCACACTAGCACATTTGGCCCAATGTTTACCATTGATGTAGGTTTTTTACCATTGTGGATCAGTTTGAAGCATGATTCTTAGTAATAGTGAAATGTTGACAGTACAATAAAATTTAGGAGTTAAATGCTACAGGAAAATGAAAATTATGCAAGAAAATCAGGCCAATCTGCAAGATGGATTCGTGAAAACAAAAGTCAATCAAGCGAAATTAATATTAAGGCATCCCATGGAAATGAGTTCCATATAGAAAATTTTGGAAGAAATGGAAAAATTACATCTACCACACAAATTACCAATAAGAACTCAACTCTTTTCCTTCCACACAAATAATGTAATTCAAATTCCACAGAGGTGTAAGGGAATTTGGATCTAAGCTACGCATTTCATGAGGGAGCCTAGACTTGTCACAGATCCTGGATATTTGATGCCATAGAACTCATGCTTCAAAACCTTTGCATGGTTTCGTCGATACATGAACTCAAGTCCACAAGTTTTCATAGTAACTAGATACCAGAGTAAGTCGCATACAACATACAATGAAATGGCACAAGAGTTCACATAACAAAGATGTCGTAGTAGAGTTCAAAACTCACTGAGGTAGAAGATTATAATCTTAGATGCCACAAGAAGTTTGGATCCTTATATTTCCTGGAATTAGTATATACTTTAGATTCTTTCAGAGGTAACTGTAGTTCAGGCTATAATCACAAGGATGACAAACTTCAAACCTTATGAGGGAGCTCAAACTTGTATCATTAATTAGATGAGGCTCAGATCATAAACTTCATACCTCTTCCATAATAGACGAATATGCTATCAAAAAGACAGATGAAAAAAACTTACCTTATTCGGATGGAATAAACTATTTGGTCCTTTCTCCCACAATGATGAGTTTTAAAGGGCTAATAAAATTCAGATTCTTCTTAGACTCGTTTTTCTCACTCATACCTGTAGAATAACATCACTATAACAACTTGGCTTGATGGGTTAGCAATAAAGGTTCTTGACTAGAGCAAGAGATATGATCCCATAGGACTCACATATTTTCCTCGGTGAAATTTCTTCTTAGACTCACAACAAAAACCTTGCAATTGAACCAAATTCCTATGGTGGATACTTCACAGATTTGATAGTGTCATCCTAATATGCTTCTCTCCAACCTCCATATTGAATTTCTTGATCGCCACAACTTTGTTATTGGAAAGAACCCCCTTATAAACTAAATATCCCAACTTATCCTTGAAATGTATGGTTAGCTCTTGTACTTCTGAAAAAGACAGCCCGATGAGAGTCCTGTATTGGTGGTGTTCAACAATGCAAGTTTCTGAGACTGAAGCGCTTTGCCTCTTCTACATTTCTTCAAAATACATAGACCAACCCCAAATTCTATAACGATACATGCCCCAATAGCTACCAAGCTTTCACCCACAAGACAAACCCTGCATATTCTTGGGGCATTGCCATGTGAAAGATTAGAAGCACTTGAAGATGCAGGTGATGAACTGCATTGACTAGTCCCACGTGGAATAATTTGAGAAGGAACTGCGTCTGGCACAAGACATTTATTCAAGAATGACACAGATGCAACAGAACCACAAGTATACCCACTAATGAACTTTGTTCTCTTCAGTTTACACAGTCCAAACCCACCATTCATGGCCGTTGCAGCAACACATAAATAATAATTCAAGCATTTCTCTTTACATTTCTCAGAGCTTGTATTAACAAGAACATCATGAGGAGGATAAAGGCCATATAGCTCTGTTCTCTTCATTGCATGCATAGTGAGCCCTCCTTCCTTTAAACCACTAAGAGGCACCAATTTTTTGCATATGTTGTTCAGATCATTAGACTCTATTGTTGCATCATAAATTCCTTCAAAAGGGCATTCACAAACAGGTCCCATAGAATTAAAACTACAAAAACGATAAATGCCACAGTTTGCAAAGACATCACATTGATTCTCCACAACTTGCCATCTAGATTTCCATGACTGGGACTCTTGAATCCGTGAATACATTATGAGATTTCCATCAACATTTAGTATCTGTATATTAATTACTGTACCGATACCAAGCCATTCTCCCTTTATTATCAAACAACACATATAATCCATCCCCATCAAACATTTCCCCTATGGGTCTAGAATCAGAAGGTAGGGATTCAGTCCCACTATCCCAATAACTGACATTGCTCTCCCATTGCAGCACAAGATTACCTGTCCTCTCCATAAGTAGATTGTAATAACTTGAAGTCGACTTCCTTTAGGCAACCCAGAGAGTTTGGTCCACATGAATCCTTTGCCCTGGAACCAGAGTATCTGAAGGAGTTTTAAAGCTTTCCCAGATAGTTCTATAATTGCTATCACTGAGTACAAGGTTCCTGTTGTCCCTTAAAACGACCCCAACAACACCATTATCATTGGTCTTTCTTGTCTCAAAGATTCAAGTGTGGATGTTTAGACTGCCCTACATGATGATTCCAGTGTTGAACCTGGTTCCATATAAACTAGAAGATTTATAGTAGATAAACGATTTATTGCTAAGTCTGTCAAAATATCCATTACTCAAGGAGAAACGGGAGGGGGGAATCCATTTCATAATTTTAATTGAGTATAAACTATATTCCATTGACAACCATTGAGCCTCTAAGATGTAACCTTACCTGAATATTATATTAATACCACAGTTTCTGGCTTCACCATATCTAGCAAAGGTTGAATTAGACATGTTTGTGTAGCATTGTTTCCACAATTATTTGGGAGAAATTTTTGTAAAAGTTATTTATCTACTAATGACTCCACAAGATCATTAAGGGGATACTTCAACAAAAGCGTTGCTAGCTATAAAAACTTCATCCTTAAGGTCTCTCTGTATTCTACTCTAGCTCTCCAGATGGATAAAACATCTTTTCAACAATAGATTTTATAATAAAAGGATCAACATCATGCCCATTTTGACCACTTTTAAAGGCATGGACCAACATAGGAAGAATCAAAATTTTCATTGCAATGACTAATTCATCAAGTGTCAGTTCCTTGGACCAAAATACATTCGGAATGCGAACCAGAAATGTGTTCTTCATTTGAGGACGATATCCTTCTTTATCATTCCTTAGATACTTGACAAACCTCTGTCTTTCTTCACCTATTCCAAGCTAAGCCTTTGTTCATGACATATGTAGTCTTGTACAACCAATCTGGCATTAATGCACCATTAATGTAACCAAAGTTGACACCAATGAAATTCCATTGAAATGGGTATTTGGAATTTGGCTCACTGTAGATTGTATTGCAACAAGATTATCTGTTATGGTTGAGACTAAAGTATCATCGCTGCTTGTTATAGATAGTATCCCAACTGAATTCCTATCATTAAGATTCTACGGAAATGCATGAGCCATTATCTTATCTGGTGATCCAACAAGTTCCCTTCTTATGGGCTACCCAACTTCTGATCTAATAATATCCATGAATCTTATAAAATGTTATAGCTCATTTAATCCCATGTATTCAGAAATAAATTCTATCTCACGAAAATATTTTTCATCCTCAACCATTCATTCCACATGTTTTTTCATACCAAGTGGGTATAAAAAAACATGTTTTTTTATACGAAAATATTTTTCATCCTCCACATGTCCCTTGAACTCCAACTTCTCATCAAATATCAATGTATCATGTAGGTGATTTTTGTGTAAGTAAATCCCCTCTGTGAATAGAGGTGATCCCTTTAGCCCTAGGGCAGGTCTAGCAGCAAGAGGACATGCTAATGTGCTGATTCCTAGTTAATAAATGAAACTAAGTCAGGATAGATGTCCTACCTTTATTCCAATGTAGTTGTCGTAGCTGTGGCAGCAGTCTCCTAATCTTCGTCCCGAAACTTCACGGTCCTTTAGCAGTGGTAATCAGGTGCCTGCACAATGATGAGAGAACGATAGCAACATACGAAACAATATTTGCATTCACAACTATCTAATGTCAAGGAGAATTAAACGTATTGTACAATATTAATCATATCAAAGCAAGACAAGAACCAAAACATCAATCATGTATTGATTAAGAGAAAGAAAGAGATTATAACCAAATAAGCCTTGACGTCGCAGCCTCCTTCAGCGGGTCCAGTCAAAACGCGTCTCAAGAATTCGTCGGGGAATTGGACTTGGCGAGGCAATCAACCTAGACTCTCTCTCAACAAGGGGTCTCTCTCTGCTCTATCTCACACCAGCTTATTCAGACTGTTCAGCTATTCAACCATTCAAGCTATTGTACAAAATTTGCAGCTAGCTGCATCTATGTGAGAGAGATGTATTTATAGGAGAGGAGGAGGAGGTTGGGATCCCTCAAATGGTGGAAGGGAGGCCTTATCCTTTGGGAGGTTTCTCAAAAGTATGGAATAAGAAGCCAAAGGAAAATGTTCGACGTTATTCAGTCGAACAACCCATGCTGACTTCGCTCACGAAGTGGTTGGCAATGGAAACTTCGCTTCTATATTTTAAAAAAATTCCAAAAACAGCTCGGCGCAGGCAGTCCACTAAGACCGAGCGGTAATGGGCACAGGGCCCAGTGCTAATTTCTCTATTGGCGTGAGGCCATAACAGCCTGCCAGCCCTGAACCAAAATCATATGTATTTGATGGTCTGTTCGAGGAATAGTCAACAGAGGAAATGTTCTTCTCATGGCAAGGGATGCTATGACACTTTTTGTAAGGCATGAAACTACATATAAGTCAGAGAAATGGTCCTCTAATGTGCCAGATGGGGATCGCAGGGACAATGACAAAATGCTGTGTAACAGATGCCCCCTAAAGCATGAGGTCTGAGAGAGAGGGAGGAGTGAAATGATTTACGAGAACATGTTCAAACCAAACACCACCTTCGGAATACCTGCAAGTACAAATACAACTGATATCTCTGATACATGAACACGTGGCATGGGTGCATCCATCTATAATAGAGTACATATATAAACAAGATATGAGGTATGAACGCAACCATCTAGCAGTAAGTATCAATAAATAGACTCAGGTATGGTTGCAGCCATCCAATCAAAAGAGTCATGCATACAGTCATGATAAACCAAAATATCCGCAGCCTGGATTTTATCAGACAAAAACCAGGGTCTTGCGCTCCATCTCGACCTGAACAAGTACAAATTCAAACATGCGAATATGTGAGTTGAAGTCGAACATGCAAGAAAATCACCTGATTACCAGCCAATGATGTAAGCTGTTAATATGCATGATAGAAACCACCAATAATGACAATGGCTCTCGAGGTACAACTAGTACAATCCACAAAATGTGAATAGTGATCTGGCGTCGAACACCTGCAGAATCACTCGATCGAAGGCCAATGAAGTGGACCTGTCGTCGAATGCAAATAACTTGCCATTGAGGCATGCAACCTCCAAGGTACTGGAAAGGAGTCTCTAGATTAGCTTCCTGGATAATGAGCTGAAGTCGACAGGAAGTGACATGGTCGAAGGAGGGCCATAACATTTCCCACATCATCGACACGAGACAGAGAAACATGATGATAGTGAATCAGGACCAAAAAGAGGATTAGAGGGAGGTTGAAAACTGCAAACGGAAACTTATCTTGAACATATCAGCGACACGACTCTGGATTTGGCAGTATTTGACATCAAGGGATCTGAGATCATGGTGACGTGGCAAAGGACAGACGAGCAGTCAAAACAAATCACCCAAACCCACGGAGGAAAAAATGACGAAATGAGATGTCCCTAACCCAATAGGAATGCAGATGAGTGTCATGTTCAAGAGCTTATCTCCGACTATGCGATAGGGTTGCGATTGATGGCGGATGCGTCGGCGAGCATCCTTCGTCAACTCAGATCGGATGGTGGAAGTCTGAAGATATACAATGATATCATCGTAGCAAGGATCGAGGGTGCTAATCAGAAAAAGTGTGTCGTTTGGAATGCGTTCCTCGGAACCAGATGGAGCAGAATCAGAAGGGAGAGAGCATATCAAATCGGCGAAAAGCAATGACTTCTTCGACTTGGCAGTAGTGAAATCCAAATCGAACTCTTGGAGGATGAAAATCCACTTCGAGTACTTACCCCCCAGCAATTGAGGAGTCAATATGTAATTCATAGGGTTGCATCCAGAAATCAGAGTCACAGTGCGCAACAGAATATAGTGATGAAAATGTTGAAAAACTTGAACAGCAGCCAACGCCAACTTCTTGACATGTGCATATCATGTCTCATTATCAAGAATATTACGAGACATATAGTAAATTACATGCTCATCACTATCGTCATCGTCTTGTACCAAAACCATGGCAATCGTGCTAAACGCGACAGCCAAATAGAGGGAGTAATCGTGATCCAAATAGAAAATGGCATCCACCCATGGTGTTCATCTACCCATGTTATCCATCCACCAATGGAATTTACCCATGATATTGTAAATGTCATTGACCCATGGTATTCATCCACCCATTAAATTTATTCACCCATGGTATTGTAGGTGACATCTATCCATGATATTCATCCACCCATGGTATGTATCCACACATGGTATTCACCCACACATGGAATTTACCCATGGTATTGTAAGTGGTATCTACCCATGGTATTGACCCATGGTTTTGACCCATGGTATCCACCTATGGTATCTACACATGGTATTGTAACTCAAAAAAGGCTACAAATAACAAGCCTCAGTTTGTAAAAGGACAGACTGTCCACCACAATGTAGCTTCTACAATTATTCTCTGTTTTAATAAAACAAGTTTCTTTGTGGTTTTATTTTCTTTGTGTTCTCTCTTTTTTCTGGCATTCTAATTTTGCAGATATGGTCACATCCATTTCATTTTTTTTTAGATCTTGGGGGAAAAATCTGATCAAATCACCCTAAATTTCCAACCTGGATTATTAAAATAGAGAATAATTGTAGAAGCTACATTGTGGCGGAAAAATCTGTCCTTTTACAAACTGAGGCTTGTTATTTATAACCTTTTTTGAGTTACAATACCATGTGTAGATACCATAGGCCAATACCATGGGTAGGTACCACTTACAATACCATGGGTAAATCCCATGTGTGGATGAATACCATGGGTGGATACATACCATGGGTCACTTACAATACCATGGGTCGATGCCATTTACAATACCATGGGTAAATTACATGGGTGGATGGATAACATGGGTAGATGAATACCATGGGTTGATGCCATTTTTTGGCCAAATCGCGATCATATCACAATGATAATTTGGAGGATGCAACAGAGGAGCATTGACCAACAATGTCTTCAGTGCATCGAAAGACTTTTGGGCAATCTCATCCCAGAGGAACGGGATGCCTTGCTTCAATAATCGCGTAAATCCTTTGGCCATTTCGGCATAGTTAGGTATAAAACAACGTAGGAAGTTAGCTGTCCCCTGCAAACTTTGCAACGGATGTAAGGAGGAAGGAGAGGGGAGATTAACGATAGCTTCAACTTTGAGTGGATCGAGATGAATCCCGTCTTTGGAAACGATAAACCCTAAGATTCGTCAATGCAAAAGGTGCACTTATGCAGATTGAGCTGGATGTTATAGCATCGACAGCGAAGAAAAATCTGATGAAGATGATCAGGATGGTCTTTACGCTTATCCGAATGAGCCGAAAGGTCATCCAGATAAGGCTGAACAATGTGCTTGATATCGTGGAAAGCATATGACATTGCTCGCTGAAATGTAGCCCCAGCATTTTTAAGACCGAAAGGGAGATTTTAATAGGCGAAAGTACCCCAAGGACAGATAAAGGTGGTCTTATGTTGATCGGTTGGAAGAATGTTAATTTGGTTGTACCTAGAAAACCCATCCATAAGGGAAAAAATCTCACTCCCAGCACATTCATCAATGATTTGATAAATAAAAGGGTGAGATAATTATCCTTAGGGCAAGCACGGTTAATGTCACGGTAATGAACACATACACGAATGGTACCTTGTTTCTTATCTACAGGAACAATATTGGAAACCCATTATGTCAAGGGAATGGGATAGATGAAACCAGCTTTAAGAAATTTTTCAACTTCTCCCTTAATAGCGGTTTCCTTTATAGGGTGCATAGGACGAAGACGCTGATGAACAGGCTTTGCACCAGGATAGGTAGGAATCTCATGCACCAATATACTTGGATCGATGTCAGGCATCTCTTCGTAAGACCATGTGAAAATGTCGCGAAACTCGCGGAAGAGACTAGTATAGACCTGTATCTCATTGGGAGAATAGGTCACCCTAATATGGATGTTCTCGACAACCCTCGGTTTAATGGAGATGTCGATAGGCATCGTCTGTGTAATGTTACTCAAGCTACCTTCCACAAAGACTTTGTGTGTTAGGATAGGCATTTTAAGTGGAGGAGAAGGAACCTGAAAAGCGAACCTCTAGAGACAGGTATACATGGCCCCAAGGCTAGGCATGAACGAGGAGCGATGATGAATATCGTCCCAAGGAGGATCCTCAAGAGACATGGTTTCCACGATGGCCTCATCGGAGGGAAATATCTCTCTCAAGGGATCGAGCGAATCCGAATCGCCGAGCCAAGGGGATTGAGAATAAGTGTCAAGAGACATGCCCAAGGGAGCATGATTAGGAGGCAGAGGAATTGAAGCCAAAATAAGTTCACAATAATCAATCTTGATCAGACTTAACGACATCAAATCTCCAAATAAATCAATCTTCTCAGGTGAAGGGATGATCCACGGATTAGAAGACCTAAATATCATATTAACTTGAACAATGTTGGGTGGAGGAAGAGGAAAAATACCCATGAGGGTAGGGTCTTTGAAGAGACTCGGCCCTACGCTCTCATAAGGAATAGGAATTTTATCGACGTACAGAAAGTTGCTCTCGGAAGATGAAGAAGTGAAAAAAGACAACTGATCGACAGTAACAATATTTCCTTCGTGCAAAAATCGCAAAACACGAAAGAAAGTGGACGGAATGCACAACATGGTGTGAGTCTAACTGCGACCAAGGAGAATATTGTAATTGAGCTTGGCGTCAACCACTTCAACCTCGACATTAACTGTTTTCCCTTCTAGAGTGATCGGTAAACTAGCGAGAACACCAAGAGGTTTAGATTCCCTTCCATCAAACGCTTCTAGAGCATTTGGAGATTAATTAAGAGATGGAGAACCGATAGCTTTCCAACACACAGATGACATGACGCACATAGACACACCTTCGTCCACGACCATTCAATGGATATTCAGTCCATTAATCCCAACTTGGATGATTAGTGCAAGCTGGTGAGGGAGATGTGGGATGAAATTCTCTAATTCAAAAGTGATAAGGCTCGAATCAGCAGGGTCAACCCCACCGATGGCAGATAACAAAGACTTCCATTGAGACAGACAACTCTGAAGTACTTCTAATGTAGACATAGCAAATGGCACTTGAGACAATACTGTAATGTTGAGCAGCATGGGCATTAGGATTGTAATAAGACTTACGGAGTACACCTTTGGAAGGTGTCCGTACACGAGATCAGTATTGGGCCTTTCAATCTGAAGAGGGCCAAAAGCAGGCAGAGGAGGAGGACCATCAGTGATCTCTTTCCCCGTTGCCTGATGCGGTTCAGTATAATCTTTCGACTGGGTAGCAATAGAAACGGATGCAAGACGGTTCATGATGAAAACGTGAAAGCCAAATGGGGTAGAGGATTAAGGTTGCTCTACCAACTAAGTCTGCTGTGACGGAAATAGTTCTTTGAGAACAACAGGAGTTCCTTTGGTGCCTTACAGAAATCGACTCACTTCGGCCCGTCGAGGACAGTCCTTGGTGTAGTGCTCTTCGTCACAGATCAAGCAAGGATACTTAGGTTTACGTTGTGAATGATCATCAGCATGAGATTTTTGAGAATCTTGTTTCAAGGTATCGAATTTGGCCTTACCTTTACCCTTCTTTCTACCCTTGGAAGTTTTATCCGTCGGATTGGCCTAAACGACATTTGATTCCGTGGTTTTACTAGAATTCGAGATTGGCTGAGAAGCAGTATCATTGGAAGGAGTAGATTTTTGCTTCCTAATATTTGGAGGAGAAGACTTCTGAGAAGTTTAGGACACATAACCAATGATACCGTCGACGGATGGCGTCGCCGGTGATTTGGAAGTTCCAGGTCTAGGAGCATCAGGCAATAGTTCGTACAACGTGCCAAACTGAGAGTACACGAGATCAAGGTACCAAGCACGAGCAATGGCTTGTTCTTCAGTAACACATGCCCCCATAGCAATGTCCTTAGCAATCAGAGCAATGAAGGAGGTAGTAAAAGCTGATCAAGAATATCGAACTTGATAAAGCGACAACGACACCTCCATTCATGAATATGATCTGAGATATGAGTAGCTCCATCTTGCTTCAAGGATGTGAGGAGGTACGTCTCGGTTTCATACCGAACCAGTAACTGAAAGTGCGTGAGGAACGCCATGGCTAAAGAGTTGAAATCTTGGAAGACACCACGAGATAACTCGATGTACCAGTTGGCAGCGGCACCAGTAAGAGTCCATTGGAAAAGACAGAGTCAGATAGAATCGTCAACCCAAGAGTTAGAGGAACACCAAAGATGGTAGGTCATAATATGCGCTTGGGGGTCTTCTCCGGACATTCCCTCAAAATTGGGACAATCACCAAGAATTTTGGTTGGAACTGGAGGCCAATACGGGTTATGAAGGATTAGATCATTCGTCAACTTTGACACATCAGGCATGTAATATTCCTAAATTAGCATACGGCTAATAGGAATATTAATTTTTCTCTTAATATCTAGTTAGATGAATAAATTGTCAAGGAGGCTCATAAGTTGCTTAAGTAGACATATAATATCTCATAATATGAAAAGGGATCATGTTAATAACTAGATCAAACATCCTCATGTGCGAACAAGTTCTAAAATGTGTAGACAAAGTCAAGTTTTACCAAGGAAACAACATTATTGTATGAGGAGTGGATCATAAATAAAGACAGCTCAGTGTGAATGAAGATCAATCTAGCTAGTCAAAATGAAGACACCTTGGGTGTGAAAAGAGACAATGCATGAGGATCAAGTAAAGTTTGACTAAATCAAACAACACTGTAAATATATGAGTGGGACTAATGGAGACAACATAATTTTGGGGGAGGAACCTTTGCATAGAAGCAACCTCATAATTGGGTGGGACCCTTGGTGAGGAAGCTCATCAACTATATAATGGAGGGAATGGTAGCCATATGGGCTGTTGGGGTTCCCATGTTTTGGCAAGGTTGGAAATACCAAAAGATGAGACAACATCAAACCACTTTCAGACCTCAGGATCTAGCCCTCCTCGGTCCAGAGAGGGATATCTCTATGATTGTCAAGGGTATATATCTTTAAAGTTCAAATGTTAAGATGTTAGGCTAGTTATAAGGCTCGGGGTTTTGCTTGATTTGTTTTTATTTGGTTGTTGGGAATCAGAAATGAAGGGTTCAATATAAGACAAGGCAAGGAAAAGAAGAAAAGGGCAGAGGTGAAGTATTCCAGGGATCATTCAAAACCATTGGGCAATGGAGTCAGGAAAGGATTTGCTTACTATCCAATGTGCAAGCTTTCAATTGGGATAGTCATCTAAAACATTGGATCTTCAAGATTATTGTGTGATATGGAAAGGTAGGGGAGGAGGAGATAACACAGCTTTAGAGCACAAAGTTAAAGACCAGCTGGTCGCACAAGGATCCTAGTGGACACGGCTAACTCTAATCCCCAGTGTTCCCAAATCTTCCAACTAAATCCATAACAAGAAACATCTAAGAACAGATACATTTAATTCATACATCAGAGAGTAGGCAATAACATCTACTACACTGGTTAAATTAACTGAAACCGATTCTTAGATAACACATTCAGAAGAAAAACATTAATGGCAAGGAGAGAAGAAACATAGGGTACCTAACAAGGGTAAATCCTATGCCAATATTCTGATGCAAGCCAGTAGAAACGAAATGAAATGAATATAAAAACAGAGATAGGAAAACATCACCGCTGCTTTAGATCAGGATCCAAAGAAATGTGTTTGTCATATTAAATAGAAATACCAGTCAAGTACAACATTGCCAATAGCTGAATACTCAATCTGAAATCATATTCCTCAGCCTATCTACACTTTACACAGAGACTGTGTCTCAAAAGAAACTACTTGCAATTCTCTGATAACTGATCAACAACCTTTACAATGAGTTTCTTCATGAATTTATAGCTCCAGTGGAGCAGAGAAGGTAAGTGAAAAACTAAATGCAGCATTAACACTTAGGAAAGGTAGAAGGCCGAAGCCCACTCTGTATAAATTCTGTGCATTTATCTCTGGCACTTTTTTGGGTGAATGAATGATCTCCTTCAGGTTTCCATTGACTTCAGGTATGTCTCTGATGTACTTTGGCTACAGTGCTCTATAGTACTTCTGGTGATCTGAACAAAAATAAATCAATGATTCAAGTCTGCCATGCTGTGTAGCTAATGCTACTGATATCGTAGGACCGTTGTCAGGGTGGGAAATCCTTTAGGAACACGATATGGAATAAAATTTGTATGGGCATTCTGTCCTTTATGGGGAAAACATTTTGCTGGTGTACAAACCCTGATATACATGAATTTCTGTATGTTGTACACTCCGCGTGATTCATGACATCGCTGATCTGGTGCTTTGCCTTTAAACCCCTGTATTAAGGCTCAAAGCTCTTCGTTGAACTGGTTTATCACTAGTTGGTATTTCTCTGCCGCTTCATAAATGTCTTGATCTGCGAAATCTGGGCTTTAATGGCACCGGATAGGTTTCTTGCGGAGATTGAATTGTCCTGGGATAACATTTATGCCGCCACTACCTTTCCGAGTATTTCCATTGTAGTACCAGCTTCCAAATTCAACCTTCCCTGCGCAACACGCCATCACACTAGTACAATTGAACCATGGCGGTTTCACGCCTTTCTGAAACCCTGAAAAATGCGAAAACAAGTTAAGAAAACAATGAATGGGGTGGTGGATGCGGTGCGGATGATGAAAATGGTCGCGCGGCTGGTGAAATGTCGGAACAATGCAGAGGAACGATGGAGGGAAGCCTTAGTGAAGGTTGGCGGAGCGCAGAGGAAATTTAAATGAAAAACCTTAACAAACTCGACTTCTGAACGTAAATATGCAATGGGATGGGTGGATGTATGGTGGATACACGTGGGGGTGACGTGGCGATACTGGGAGATGGTGGAAAAGTCAACAGCAGGGAAAACAAATCTGGATTGTCAAATCTCAAAGGAGATCGGCGGTCGAAAATGCAGCGGAGGGCGACGAATGGTGGGCCAGGAGTACGGTGACCTTGGATTAAACCCTGCGCAACTCTGTTGAGCGATGACCATTGGATGGGCGATGACAGATCTGATGGCTCACAATGATATCGCTACGCATCCGTGGACGAACGTTAACGCGTGATGAGATAGTGGTTTTGAAACATTGCGCCTGACTTGCGTCGTTTACTGAGTGGAATCGCTGGGCAATGGGAAAAAACCGCCTACCGCCCAAAGGCAGTGCGATAGATACTATCGGGTTTGTGAACAATGTTTGCGGAGGGGACCACCGGGACGGATGTACTATGGACCGTCGGATCTGCGGGTAAATAGACGGCGATGGCGCGATCGGGGCGATGAGCGGGGTAGACCACGGGCGCTGCAGAGTTAACGCGGACCATTCGATCTGCACCGATCGACGGTTGATATTTCCTCTGATACCAATTGAGATGAGCACTTTTTGGTTAGCGCCTGGTTTTGGCACCCAGGTCACCAGGTGGAAGAAAAGCCGAGGGGCTGGCCGAAAGGTGCCAGCCCTATTATAATGTTAAAAGTGGGTTTTTAATCCATTTCGGTGCATTTTAAAGCCAAAGGAGGGTAGCGATAGAGGAAAAAAGGTGTTTGGCTAAACCAAGGGGTGGATGCGTGGTTTAAAGGGGACGGGAATAATTTAGAAGATTTAGGGAAATTTTGGGGTAAGGTAGGGGGACTTTGACAAAAGGAAAGATGACGAAATGAAGAATTCTGCAGGGGTGCAAGGGGTAAATGAAGGCTTTGAGGAACACAATTTATCACAATCAGAGAGGCTTCTTGTATGGATCCAGCAGTGGGATTTTATCAAGGGAAAAGACACAGGAGACTTCAAGGATGATGTGTCTCCAGGGGAGATGCATTCATTGAAGGCTCAGAAACAATTTAGCCCCTTACTTTGCTAGTCAAAAATTTACAGGGGGCTAATAGTGGCTCCACATGGGGATGGCTTCTTCTTGAAGGAGTCAAGAATTCAGAGGATAACTCTTTGGTGTAGGCCATATGCCTGCTACTTGGAACATCCCTTTCTTTCTTTAGATCAGCTACCACAATATGAAGACATTATATCAGTAGAAAAACTTTTCCCAACAAACTACCTACCCTTACTACAATCCTAGCATTTCTTCTTCTTCTAGGGTGCATTTGAGCTAGCAGACCATTTACATATTTTTATTTTTTACAAACAGGAAAATAAACCTATTCTATTTCTACCCTTATTACTCCATGAGACCAGATTAGACTGTAGGTCTCATATGTTTCTCTACCTAATCTAATATCTGCTGGGATTAAACTGTCCAACAGATTTCTTCTCTATATTCTACGACAGAAATTGAAAAACAATCAAGCCAGGATTAGACTGTCTGACTTGCTGTGGGTCCAAGGCATAAAGACAGTTGCACATGGACAAAATTTGCAGAAAACTGAAACAAACTGTGAAGGCTTGAAATCTGAAACTTGAAGTATCCTTCTTCTCTTTGTGACTCAAGTTTTGAGCATGTTAGAGTCACTTCCTTTCTTCATTTCAGCTCTGGTTTTGGGCATGTTGGAGCTGATTCTTCTTTCTTCTTTGTTGGTCCAGATTTTGGGCATGTTAGGACCAACTGTCTTACTTTGTTTGGCTCAGGTTTTGAGCTTATTAGAGCCAATCTTTTGCACATCAGAGGTTCATGTTTTAAGCACATCTGAACCTCTCCTTTTCCTCTGTTTTTTGGAACATTTTCTCTTTTGTCTTGAAAACATAAACTGCAATGGTATGTACAATGGAAATGAAAACTGGAAATTGAAAATCAACAGAAGTAGTGTTTGAGCATCCTGCCATTGACAGGACCCCCAAACAGCTCTGTACCATCTAATTCTTGTAGGAAGAAAGCATTTGGACCCACAGTGGCCTGGATGATGTATGCCTCTTGCCATAGACTGTCAAACTTGCTGTGCTTTCCTTTATCCTCCCTTCTTGAGTCCCACTTCAGAAATTTATCCCCAATTTTGAAATCAACAGCTTTGGTTCTTTTGTCTAACAATTTCTTTATATTTTCCTGAACCTTCACTGCTCTGTTGTAAACCTCTTCCCTTGTTTGCTGGAGATGAATTGTCTGGTTTATCCTTCTCACCATACTGTCTTCTTCTGTTTGAATCTCTTGGACCATCTTAATCACTGGTACCCCAAGGTTGGTAGGAAACACTGCTTCCGTTCCATAGACAAGCTGATAAGGTGACATGCCATTAGATTTCTTTGTTGTAAGCCTGTCAGCCCACAAAGCATGTACTAGCTTGTTATGCCATGACTTTTTGTTCTCTTCCAACAGCCTTTTTATGATGATCACCAGGCTCTTGTTTGATGATTCAGCTAACCCATTACCTTGAGGGTAATAGGTAGTTGAATGACCAAGCGCTATTTGGTACCTGTAACAAAAATCAACCATTTTCTTGGATCTGAAAGCAACAGCATTATCAGTGATTATTTTCCTTGGGTAGCCAAACCGAGAGAGGATATGACCTTCTATGAAACTAATAATGACTGAATCTATGGTATTCCTAGCAGGTATGGCCTATATCCACTTAGTGAAGTAGTCGGTGGCTGTTAGGATCCATTTGTGTTGTGCAGAAGAAGCAGGGTGAATCTCCCCTATGAAATCTAGGCCCCATTGCAGAAAGGGACCTGCAACAGTGATGGGTTGTAGAGGTAAGGGGAGGAGTTTTCTTTTGCCTTCAAAAATCTGGCATTTGTGGCAGGAAATGATCATTTTATGTACATCTTTGAAGAGTGTAGGCCAATAGTAGCCAGCTCTGAGTATTTTGTTTGTAGTGGCTTTCCAACTCAGGTGGCCTCCACATTCTCCAGCATGGAATTCTTGTTTAATCCTCTCAGCTTTAGCTTCAGGCAAACATTTAAGCAATAGGCCATTTGGATTTTTCCAGTATAAGCAGTTATTCAATATGCAGTAGCTTCTGGCTTTTAGTTTTAGGAATCTGGCCTTGGTCTTTGATAGTTCAGGAGGGGCATTGAGGTGTGTAAGCACATACAAAATGTCAAAATACCAAGGAGAGTTCTGAAATTTTTTTTCAACAGTGGGATCAGGAAATTCTTGTTGCTCATCCAAGGTATTTACCATGTTAATGTCTAGGGCTTGTAGATTTGATTCAGCCATTAATTGAGCTAGGCCCTGACCTTTAATCAGTTTGGTGGGTTTTATCTCAAGGTCGTATTCTAAGATCACAACAATCCATTTTCCCCTTTTCCCATCTGGGTCCTGGGACAAAATGTCTTTAACCACTATATTTGGCACATAGGCTATGGTGTGGGAATGCAGTATGTACACCCTAAAGTCTTTCAAGTCCTCAATCAGAGCATAGGCCTGTTTCTCCATTATGTTGTATTTCAAGGGTGCATCTCTGAGTGCTTTGCTGAAGAAAGAAAGGGGCTGTTCCATTCCCTCTAGATTTTTCTGCAGTAGAACTACAACTATTGTATGCTTGGAGGCAAATGAAAAAATCAGGAAATCATTTGAGAAATCTGGGCTGATTAGAACAGGAGCCTGGGTGAATGCAAGTTTTACTGATTCAAAAGATTTCTTAGCTTCAACAATCGATTTAACTCCTACACCTTTCTTCAGCATGTTAGTCATGTTCCTAAGGTGTTCAGCTAGATTGGGAATAAACCTCCTAAGGAAGTTAATCTTCCCAATGAAGGACTGTAACTTCTTAATGTTTCTCGGGTGTGTGATTTGTAGTATTCCCTCAACTCGTTGTGGGTCTATCCTAATTCCCTTTTCAGATATAATGTGGCCAAGAAGATTTCCTTCTTGTAGCCCAAAGACAGTCTTTTTAGGATTCAGTGACAGACCATACCTTCTGCATTTTTCAAACACTCTTCTTAGGTGTTCTAGGTGTTCTTACTCAGTCTTAGAATAGACTGTCATGTCATCCAGATAGATGAAAATTAAGTGTCCTATTTCATCTGAAAAAGCTATATCCATTGCTCTTTGGAAGGTTGCACTAGCGTTCATCAATCCAAAAGGAATATTCACATACATAAAGGTACCCCCTGGAGTGGTAAAGGCTGTCTTGAGTTGATCTTCTGGGATTACTAAGACTTGGTTGTATCCTGAAAAACCATCTAGCAGGGAGATCCTTTTAGAGCCTACTACTCTCTAAAGGATATGCTCCATTTTAGGCAGCGAGTAATTGTCTTTGAGCGAGGCTCTATTAAGATTCCTGAAATCGATGCATAATCTGATCTCACCTGTTTTCTTCCTCACAACCACTAGGTTTGATACCCAATCAAATAACCTCACAGGTACAATTATACCTGCCTCATACATCTTCTTAATCTCTTTTTCCACTGCAAGCAATTGTTTTGGGTTTATTCTGCGAAGTTTTTGTCTAAAGGGCTTCTGATTTTATTTCAATGGTATCTTATGCTGTATGATATTTGTGTCATAGGCCCTTAAGTCCTCATAACTCCAAGCAAACACATCAATGAATTCCTTGAATAGGTCAATGTATTTCTTTTTCATGTTTGCAGGTAGAGACTTAGCCAGTTTGATCATTTTGGGTTTGTCTTCAGTGCCTATGTTGCATTCCTCAACATCAGAGTTTGCATGTTCTATAGTGGGCTTTTTTGCTACATCATCAAAGTCAAAAATGTCTTCTAAAGGGGCCAGACCTTGAGGTATGTTCTTATATTTGGTCTGCAACACCTCTACTTCTTCACTATCTGCGTTTTCACATTTTCCGTCTGGATTTCCAATCTGTTAATTTAAAGAGTTTATTTCTATGTTACAGGGTATTTCTTCCTCATCTGAGGACTCTTCACTTAAGCAGCTACTGTCAGATTTGGAGTCTGAATCAGAAAATTCAAACTCGTTTATGCCTACCAGGAAATCTTCAATCTGTTTATCTCCTTCAAAAACCTGCCAATATTTTTCATTGTCCGGCACTGCAGGTCTGAATTTGGTCTGAATGATGATCTGTTGGTCACTGGGAGTCTTAGGGTAGGAACTAGCTAGGCAAGCTAATCCGTTTGCAATGACATTTTGACTCCTAGGAACAAACACTAATTCGTATTCAACAAACATTTTCAGTAAATCCATAGTGTCGTTCATGTAGGCTCACAGTCTAGGATGTTTCGCTGTATATTCACCATTCACCTGTTTAATAATCAGCTTAGAGTCTCCACGCACGGTTATCCTATGGGCTCCTAATTTTTTCAACAAGGTTAAGCCTAGGATCAAAGCCTCATATTATGCAATATTGTTCGTACACTTGAAGTGCAGGTTGCAGGCATGGCTCTTTGCGTAATCGCTCTCTGTGTTATGTATCCACACTCCTGCACCAGCAGTTCTCCTGGTGCATGACCCGTCGAAATTCATTTCCCACAAGGGTTCTTTTTCCATTTTATATTCACTTCGTTCCCTACAGACGAGTTTGACATCATGTAGCATTATAGGAGCTGCGTTAGGCTGTGGGTCATTTTTTTTTTCGTTATGGGTGTGGAAAGAAGAGAGGTGACTAGTTGGCTGATTGTGTTCTGTTTCTAGTTCACTTTGCGTTGTTGTTTCAGTGCACTTTTAAAAGTTTTCTACGTCTTCCTCCTCTGAGTCTAGGGTAGCCATTATGTTAAAGTCCATTGGCTCTGTTTCATCATGTGTACCTTTGCTTGTATCTACGTTTTCAGATTCTGGTCCCCCCAAATATTCATCATTGCAGAAGATAAAGGAATCCAGGTCTGTATGTACAGAGTATAGAGGAAAATTTTCAGGCTTTTCAGGGCTACTAACCAGGAATTTCATTTGTGCTTCCCTGTACAGTCTTCTAAGTTGGCCAAAGATTGGGATTGTGGCATAAGCCCCATCCATCTGCATTGTTCCTTGCAGCTTGGCTCCCCATGATCTTGGTAATAACATGCCATATTTGGGTGGTACATCTGCCACAACAACATCCATGACCATACATTTTGCTGGAATTTGGGCAAGGCTCACACATAAATCTTTGATCAGGCCAAGACACTTTACTCTACTAGAGTCAAACGAATATAGGTCTTTATAGGGACGGGTTATCTCTAGGCCTAATCTTTCCATTACTACTTTAGGCATCAGGTTGTGTGATGCCCCAGAATCATGCATTGCATTGTGAAGAATCTTATCATGGATATTAAGACTGATATAAAAAGGGGTCACTACCCCTTCCTGAAACTTTCCTTCTATCTTTGGACCAAACAGAAGGGCAGGTTGATCATCACTCAGATTTACAGTGTCACTATTCTCACCTAAATTTAATGCTTTCAAAATTTGGCCTTTATATACATCCTGAGTGGCCAGCTCAGAGAGTGGGACAAAGATCTTAATTTTTGCAATCTCACTCTCCAAATTGAAAGTGGACTGACTCTTTGGAACGTTCAACTCCGTTTCGTTAGTCACCACCTTAGTGGCTGAATCAGTGTGCTGATCCTCACTATGTACAGTGTTTGTGACAGTTTTATCAGGAGCACTAACTACAGTGCCAGTGCTACTAGTTGGTTTACCTTGTGTGTCAATGTTTTGGTTGTCCTTTTCTTTGTTCTTTCCAGAACTCTCAGCTGCTGATTTGTTACTTTCAGCAGTTGCTTTAGAAGTTTTCTCAGGTCTTTTCTTGATGGTGACCTTGGAAGCTTTTGGTTTGGCAGTTTCTTGGCTCTTTTTGCTTCTAAGTTCATATTGTTCTCTGACCTGCATCATGGCATTTTCAAACCGTAACCTGTAGTCTTTAGATTCTAACCATTCCTCATCCCAACAAGAGGGTGAGGGTTGATCTTCTTTTGAGTAACAGTTAAGGATTGAATCTTCTATTTCAAACGTATTGATTGTGTTTCCCCCAGAATCTTCTATGATTCCCTCATCTTCATCAATAAAGTTCTCTTGGAATGGGGGAATAACTTGTTGATCCGACTCTCTTTGTCTGTTGGGAGTGGCATTGTTTCTTCTAAAGTTCTGGTTCTGGTTTTGATTTATATTTTGGTTACTAACTGTTGTTGAGTCTCAAATCTGCATCTTTCCTATACACCTTTTTAGACTTTTTCCATTTACGTGGACCTCCTAAGCTATCAATATCATTGCATATTAATCATAAAAGAGCATTTAAAGTGGTTTTTAACTATGTTTTGTGTCTGCTGTTTGAATTAGATTTTTTCTCATTTAGCTGCGGAATCTTGCCACTTTCCGCAGCTGCTACAACTTTCTGCAGCCATTTTGTTAAAGTCTATATTGCAGGTGTCTTCAGGCAAATCGAGCCACATGGGCAAGTTGAAAATGACATGGACATGGATCGAGTCCTATTGGCTCAGTCGAATTCACCTAAGAAGGTTGTGGTCAAAGGTTGTCAAACGGTGGTCAACCGAAGAGTCCCACGGTGACAGAACTCTGTTTTTCACCACGCGAAGGTTTGCGTGACCGTTTCTAAATCACGGGAGACATATCAACACCTGTAAACGGCTCCCTAAGCCGAATCCAACGACCACTCTCCTTAGATTTAATCTTCACGGCAGCCATGATGCTAGATTTCTGGACGTGGTGGTTCACGTGTCTTGTATCAGCGCAGAATGTAGGAAATCAGTTATGACATTCTCTGTTATAAATAATGCGTTCTCATACGCATAATAGTTAGTTGCTGTAATGTAATTTGCTGGATAGAAAGCCCACTGTACCGTGACATTGTTTCTTTGTTATGAATGCATTTTAAATATATGAGAAGACTCTGTTCATAAGCATAATTCGTGTTTGATAGCTGCTTCCCGAGGATTGTGCAGAGGGCCCCTGCACACGCCGAGGTTTTGTGTATTATTGTATAGTTTCATGCTTCATTTCTTTATGTTCATTGTGCCATAGTCATTCACGTGTATATATTACATTTCTTATGGTATTAACGTTTTGTTTCTGTTCATAATTTTTCATACTTTATACTGTTGTTAACTGATCAGTGTTTTGCTCCAAATTATAGTAGGCAGCCCGAGCATTGGCACATAGTTTACAATGACTAATGACATGGAATCTATTTTGTCCTTCTGCTGATTTCTTTTTCTTAGTTTCTAATTCCAGCACTGTTTTATTCATTTCAATTTTGTACATTTGCTCTACTAGTTAGTTAGATATTAAATTGCTCATGTCATTATCAGTTACCTCCGAAAGCCATAGTGAGACTAATGGTGAGGGATTGAAGTATGAGTGTGTAGTTTGATATTAGTTTATTTTTCTGCAAGTTAGATATTAAATTGCTCATGTCATTATCAGTTACCTCCGAAAGCCATAGCGAGACTAATGGCAAGGGATTGAAGTATGAGTGTGTAATTTGATATTAGTTTATTTTTCTGCAAGTTAGATATTAAATTTCTCATGTCATTATCAGTTACCTCCGAAAGCCATAGCGAGACTAATGGTGAGGGATTGAAGTATGAGTGTGTAATTTGGTATTAGTTTATTTTTCTGCAAATTAGATATCAGATTACTCAAGTTGTTTATGATTACCTCCGAAAGCCATAGCGGGACTAATGGTGAGGGGTCAGAATATGAGTTGATGTAATTTGATTTTAGCTTTACTTTGCTTGCAATCTTTGAATTTATTTGAGTACAGTTTCTTTTGTGTTTAGACAATAGCAAGGGTAATGGTTTTCATGATCAATAATTCACTTTTTGTTTAACTAGAATAGTGGCACATTTTCATTTCCTTTTAGGAATTAATTTTGTCATTGTATGTTTCAAAATCCTTTTGAAGTTTGAAGTTTGGGAAATCATTATAAAGGACGTCATTGCCTTGAACAATCATAACCATACTTGTCTTTTAGAATTTCCATCTCACATTAGGAAACCAACCAAGATAAATAAAAAACCCAAAAACGACAAAAAGTAAGAGATAGGTTATCTTGCACATATGGTGCGCCACACTTCATCAGGTTACGAATCCCGGATTGACAAATTAATGTAGCAATTTAGGACACACTAAATTGACCAAACAACTGTGACAACCATTTTTTCCATCATTTGGTATAGCTTCTCCACTTTTTTAGATAGATGGTCATGATTTGGATCAGATGTGGAAGCTACATTGTCGTCTCTATATGTTACCCTTTTCTCAGCTCTTAATCTCGCTCTTTTCTCAATTAGATTTGCCTCTATATTCACTGCTCCTTTCTGCATGTCTTTCAATGTGTTGTATTCTTTATCCCTAATCTGATAGGCCATGTCAGCATCAAAGCCTTCAGGGTATTTCGCTAGGGCCATACCTTGGGGAGGTTTCATATGTGGAGGGAGAGCATTGTAAACGCTGTTAAATCTTGTTGTGTAATCATGGAAACTCTCTCCTACGTTTCTTTTAAGGCTCGTAAATTCTGCTAGGAGTTGGCGAGGATTGGCTTTAACCTCCCATTTGTTGATAAAAGTCTGATATAAGGCAGGGAGGTCATTAATGCTACTCGGAGGTAAGCTTTTAAACCATTTATTTACATCACCCCCTAAACTCTGGGCAAAGATTCTCATTTTGACTGTATCATCATCTATTTCCATGTAGTCGAAGGAATCTTCCATCCTATCTACATGATATTGTGCCGTGGTAGACTCTTTTGCAGTGAAGTGTGGGATCTTTGATTGATAATCATTGGGTAAGGGAACTAGAGGCTGAGGTAAAACCAGAGGTGCATACCAGGCTGCCATGATGATGTTTTGATGAGGTAAAGGGTTGACTTGGGCAACTGGTATGTGGATGACATGGATATTATGATCAGCAGAAGATTGATGAGCGGCTTTAGGGTGACTGAGCCCTAAGTTTTGTATGAAATGTATATCAAGAGGTGTAGAGGGAGGGGTCTGTCTATTCCCAAGGTGTCCACCACTTTGGGGTGGTGAACTAGGAAGCTCAAGGTCTGGCTGGTCTAGGACACTGAATGACCTAGTTCTTGGCAAACTATTTTGAGTGCCTAGGTCAAAAAGTGGGTCTGATAGAGCTGTAAAGTTTTCTGGTGTAGAGTTAACTCTATGGATGTGGCTGGAAATAGTTGGTCCTTTAGGTGTAGGAGATCTCTTGAGGATGCTCTTAGGGTTATCAGCTATTTCAGGCAGGTCTGGTTCAGGGTAAGCTCTTGTATGAATGGTTATTGAAGCCATAATGTTGTTTTCTAACCAAGCAGCTTAACCCTACTTGTTACTTCTACCGTGGTTGATGTTGCTATGGAGGTTGGTCTCCCAGTGGAGTATAATGTGAACCAAGATAATCAGCAGGCCTACTGATCATCTGTGGAGTCTTTAAATCATTTAGGAATTGATGGAGTCGCCAGGTGGAAGGTTCAGGATGTTTTCTGGAGGATAGACTATCCACCACAGTACTTATGAGATGTCCCCTTTCAGGGATATCTTCCAAACACAACAAACTCTAACCAGAGATTGAATGGGAGGGCATTTACCAGATATGTCACCTCTGAAAGAGTGTGAGATCTGGAGGCTACCTGGCCCTTTCCAGACTCTGTCCAAGAGTATTGGGAAGATACAACAAATGGTATAGAGGTTGATGTGTGAATAGGAATACCTAACTGCCAACCTAACCAGATATTGTAGGTGTCTGAGGTTCTTATGATGTAGTAAGATGGATGGTACTCAGATTTTCCCCTGTAGAAATTTGCTGAATAAATCACTTATTCAATGGATATTAACCTGATCACACATCAGTTTCGAATTTCATGCATAACACATAATCTCTTCTACAATTAATTGTCACATGCGGAAAGAATAGAAGCGATAGCACATCAAATCATCACACACATTAACACAGTATGTATGGGGAAAGCTTATAGCTGAAAACCCCCAGCTATAGTATATTATAAATGGAGAGAACATGCAGTAAATACATAGTACAAACTCCTCACAAGTACTCAGTACTATCTCCCAAAGCTACACAAAAACTAGCTTGGTTTTGAACAAGTCACAGGTTCAAAACACACCCACTACTTCTCTACCTCTATTGCGCAATCAAGGCTGGTCTAAATAGAGATCCAGGTTCGAATCTCACTGGCTCCAACTGCGCAATTGTCATTGGTAATTTCCTCCAAGTGTGGTGCAAATCTCATGCACAACTGATGTCGCAACTGATAGCTAACTCAACCCTTTCATCTACTTCTTTCACTTGTCGCCACTGAACTGTCCATGCACTGAGTTAAACTGCTGTGTTATTTAGTTGAATAATGAGTTAATAATTAGTGAATTAAATAATATTTAATTCACACAACTCATCTCTAGTGTATTAGCCAGTTAAACTAAATACAACTAGTTCAACTAGTTAACCAAAACACCATCTCCATTAACTGTCGCATCAACTCCACCGAACTCCGCCACTTGAGCTCTAACTGAAGTCAACCATGCATTAGCTCACCTAACTCATAGGAAAAGCGTATTTCCTTCTGGCAGCTGCATGCCCCACCTCTGGGGGTCAAACTGAAGTGCTCCAAGAGAGTAAACTGAAGTTTAGAGTCCAAATATTATTAAGGGTAAATAATATTTGACTTCCCTATTTTTAGGATAGGCAGTCTAAAAATAGACTTCGACCTATAGGTCCAAAAAATAGAGGTCCATCTATTTTTAACAACATGACCAATACTCCAAGAATAACATACTGCAATCCCCGGACCATGCTCCATATGTCTAAAAATAGACATAGTCTAAAAATAGATTTTTCGACAAAAATCACATGTGTGGTCCCCACCTAGTTTAGGTGATCACTTTCCAACTAGGATCAGAAAAGATGTTTCAAGAGGCCTCCTTCATCAAGCTTCTTGTCGTATGGTTTGATTTTCACCATCCCCAAGTATCAACACAAAGATACAGCACCGGGGTTCCCATGTTTTGGCCAAATTGGAAAGACCAAAAGATGAGACAAGATCAAACCACTTTTGGACCTTAGGATCTAGCCCTCCTAGGTCTAGAGAGGGATCTCTCTATAATAGTCAAAGTATATTTGTCTTTGGAAGCTCAAATGTTAAGATGCTAGGCTAGTTATAGGCACAAGGTTTGTTTGTTTGATTTGTTTTGATTTGGTTGCTGTCAATATAAGACAAGGCAAGGCAAAGAAGAAAAGGGCAGAGGTGAAGTATTCCAGGGAGCATTCAAAACCATTGGGCAATGGAGTTAGGAAAGGATTTGCTTACTATCAAATGTGAAAGCTTTCAATTGGGCTAGTCATCTAAAACATTGGATCTTCAAGATGATTGTGTGATATGGAAAGGTAGGGGAGGAGGAGATAACACAGCTTCAGAGCACAAAGTTAAAGACCAGTTGGTCGCACAAGGATCCTAGTGGACAGGGCTAACTCTAATCCCTAGTGTTCCCAAATCTTCCAACTAAATCCATAACAAGAAACATCTAAGAACAGATACATTTAATTCATACATCAGAGAGTAGGCAATAACATCCACTACACTGGTTAAATTAACTGAAACCAATTCTTAGATAACACATTCAGAAGAAAAACATTAATGACAAGGAGAGCAGAAACATAGGGTACCTAACAAGGGTAAATCGTATGTCAATATTCTGATGCAAGCCAGTAGAAACGAAATGAAATGAATATAAACACAGAGATAGGAAAACATCACCGCTGCTTTAGATTAGGATCCAAAGAAATGTGTTTGTCATATTAAATAGCAATACCAGTCAAGTACAACATTTCCAATAGCTGAATACTCAGTCTGAAATCATATTCCTCAGCCTATCTACACTTTACACAGAGACTGTGTCTCAAAAGAAACTACTTGCAATTCTCTGATAACTGATCAACAACCTTTACAATGAGTTTCTTCATGAATTTATAGCTCCAGTGGAGCAGAGAAGGTAGGTGAAAAACTAAATGCAGCATTAACACTCAGGAAAGGTAGAAGGCCAAAGCCCACTCTGTATAAATTCTGTGCATTTATCTCTGGCACTCTTTTGGGTGAGCGAATGATCTCCTTCAGGTTTCCATTAACTTCAGGTATGTCTCTGATGTACTTTGGCTACAGTGCTCTATAGTACTTCTGGTGATCTGAACAAAAATAAATCAATGATTCAAGTCTGCCATGCTGTGTAGCTAATGCTACTGATATTGTAGGACCGTTGTCAGGGTGGGAAATCCTTTAGGAACACGATATGGAATAAAATCTATATGGGCATTCTGTCCTTTACGGGGAAAACATTCTGCAGGTGTACAAACCCTGATATACATGAATTTCTATATGCTGTACACTCTGTGTGATTCATGACATCACTGATCTGGTGCTTTGCCTTTAAACCCCTGTATTAAGGCTCAAAGCTCTTCGTTGAATTGGTTTATCACTAGTTGGTATTTCTCTGCTGCTTCATAAATGTCTTAATCTGCGAAATATGGGCTTTAATGGCGCCGGATAGGTTTCTTACAGAGATTGAACTGTCCTGGGATAACATTTATGTCGCCACTACCTTTCCGAGTATTTCCATTGTAGTACCAGCTTCCAAATTCAACCTTCCCTGCGCAACACGCCATCACACTAGTACAATTGAACCATGGCAGTTTCACGCCTTTCTAAAACCATGCAAAATGTGAAAAAAATTTAAGAAAACAATGAATGGGGTGGTGGATGCGGTGCAGATGATGAAAATGGTCACGCGGCTGGTGAAATGGCGGAACAATGCAGAGGAATGATGGAGGGAAGCCTTAGTGAAGGTTGGTGGAGCGTAGAGGAAATTTAAATGAAAAACCTTAACAAACTCGACTTCTGAATGAAAATATGCAACGGGATGGGCGGATGTACGGTGGATACACGTGGCAGGACCGGGAGATGGCAGAAAAGTCAACAGCGGGGAAAACAAATATGGACCGTCAGATCTCAAAGGAGATCGACGGTCGAAAATGCAGCGGAGGGCGACGAACAGTGGGCCAGGAGTATGGTGACCTTGGATTAAACCCCGCACAACTCTATTGAGCAATGACCATTAGATGTGCAATGACAGATCTGATGGCTCACAACGATATCGCTACGCATCCGCGGACGAACGTTAACGCGCAATGAGATAGCGGTTTTGAAACAGTGCGCTTGACACGTGTCGTTTGTTGAGTGGAATCGCTGGGAAATGGGAGAAAACCACCTACCGCCCAAAGGTGGTGTGATAGATACCACCGGGTTTGTGAACAGTGTTTGCGGCGGGGACCACCGAGATGGATGTACTGCGGATCGTTGGATCTGCGGGTAAATAGACGACGATGGTGCGATCGGGGCGATGAGCGGGGTAGACCACGGGCGCTGCAGAGTTAACACGGACCGTTCGATCTGCGCCGATCGACGGTTGATATTGCCTCCGATACTAATTAAGATGAGCACTTTTTGGTTAGTGCCTGGTTTCAGCACCCAGGTCACCAGGTGGAAGAAAAGCCGAGGGGCTGGCTGAAAGGTGCCAACCCTATTATAATGTTAAAAGTGGGTTTTTAATTCATTTCGGTGCATTTTAAAGACAAAGGAGGGTAGCGATAGAGGAAAAAGGGTGTTTGGCTAAACCAAGGGGTGGATGCGTGGTTTAAAGGGGACGGGAATAATTTAGAAGATTTAGGGGAAATTTCTGGGTAAGGTAGGGGGACTTTGACAAAAGGAAAGAGGATGAAATGAAGAATTCTGTAGGGGTGCAAGGGGTAAATGAAGGCTTTGAGGAACAAAATTTATCACAATCAGAGAGGCTTCTTGTATGGATCCAACAGTGGGATTTTATCAAGGGCAAAGACATAGGAGACTTCAAGGATGATGTGTCTCCAGGGGAGATGCATTCATTGAAGGCTCAGAAACAATTTAGCCCCTTACTTTGCTAGTCAAAAATTTACAGGGGGCTAACATGGGCCATGATTGAAGATTATATTTTTTATGTGGTCTATTTAGACTTTCTGCATCCTTTGGCTATTTAGCTAAGTTTTCTGCACTGTTTAGTGCAAGGGTTTTCTCATGCGGGAATTCCCCACTCTTACTTAGAGATATTGTTTAAGAAATCTGAGAAGAGCATCCTGTGCTATATTTGCCACTATCTAGTGTTAGGCCAAGCATTCACGTTTAGCAACAGTGTAGTCCCTTGGAGAAACTACGTTATTTCTCAAGATATTGCATTGGAGGGGTTTAATCCCTTGTTTTATGATATAGTTTCCCAGGAGTAGGATCAGCCTTTTTCCCGAAAGGCTAGCAGGAGGAGTTACAACCATTTCTTCACATGATCAACCATTATTATGCAGAGCTTCAACCATACATCATGATTCATCCAGAGATCTGCAGCATCTGCTTCTTGTATTTCATGTATATCAAGAAACCCTTGCCGTGTCATCTTGGATTTCTGTAAAAGAGTTTAGGTCTCTATTTTTGGGCCTCATTGATTAATATATAAGCAGATCTATTTTGTCTCTCATATTTCTGAGTACAACCCTCAAATAACCGCGCTGTCACTTTATGCAGTAATTTGTGTTGCAGTAAATCTTGGGATTTCAGTGTTTTTGGGACTGTTTTGAGCATGGGAGGCATGTTTAACTAGGCAAAAATATTTTGTTTCTGATTTCCTCTTAGATCTAGTTGCTATAATGTCAGATCTAATGGATCCATGGGCTACATTTTTCTGTTAATGCTTATATTTATGAAAAATGTGTTATTTATGCATGTATTGTTGCCTTTCCCCATTAGGGAATATTACAGTGGTATCAGAGCTCTAATCTTGGCTCAGCCTGTGTCCTTCAACCATTATGGAGTCTCCTCATGGGAAGGAGAAGACATACAAGAGAGATCAAAGCAAACCCTTATTGTTTGGAGGAAAGAGGTTCTCAAAACTTCTTCTTCAAACTCTGTAGGGTATAAGCAATGACATCAAAGAAATGAGGAGGGAAAAGCCCAGAGATCCGTCAACAAGATATATACATGTGGAAAGCTCTAGTTCCTCATCTTATGGGTGTGAGAATTTATCCACATCATCAGATTTACAACGCTCTACCAGCCATTTGTTCATGATAAAGAAGATGGAGAAAGGAGATGTGCCAAAGAAGGAGTCTCTTGGTGATTATTTGCAAGAATATGAATCTTGAACTAAGAGGTTCAAAGATCGCATAAAATTCCAAGAGTTTTGCAAGATCAAAGAAGAAACGAGCAAAAAGGGCAAGCAACATGGTGTGAGTAGATTATTTGTATCTACTTTTGATGGATCACCGAAATGTCCAGCTAGGGCTTGGGTGAAGGAGCTAGACACCTATGTGCAACAACATCGAGTTTCAGAAAATGAAGCCATCAAAGTTGCAACACTGCATTTTGAAGGTAAGGCTTATGCTTGGTGGTTGTTTGAGTCCTTTTCCTTAAAGAATGCAAATACACATACTTATGCAAAGTTCATTAGAAGAGTAGTGGAAAGGTTTGATGACAAATTTTATGAAACATCTTCTATGGAGACTATCAAACCAAAACAAACAAAAACTTTGCATGAATTGGGAGGATATATAAATCCAACTCCATTCCAGAAAACCATTGAAGGGGATGGAAACTTGTATACCTTGCCAAAGGCAAAGTCCCCATTGCATGATGAGCTTTCTTCTCAAGAGAAAGACATGGAGATTCCTCTTTCAAAGGAAGACTGTTAGTCCCCTAAATTGCATTCTTTTTGACCATTATTCCCTTCCCAAATCGTAATCATTTACCTTGTTTTACCTATCTTATGCGCTCTCATCCTGCATTAGTGCGAGAACGATGACACATTTTGCATTAACTTCATATTTTACATTTTTAACTCAGCTTAGCATTTATTAACTATCTATTACGTGATTTCTTACTTAGAATTAATTTTGTAACTTATCGTTACCTCCTATGCTATTTAATGGATAAACACTTAACTTGACCACTGATTTTTAGTGCAGAACAGATCTCGCACCAGCACCAGCGCCGTGAATCTTGGCAGCGAATTTAGATCACTTGGGTTGCTGCCTGTTTTGTATACGATCAATGAGGATATATCCGAAGGCAGCCGAGTCCCAGCTATGACAACAGTTAAATCGAGAGTAGCTGAGATCGGACTTAAGGGAGATGAACAACTGGAGATAGCCGCAAACCTATTTTGTTAAAAGTGATTTAATTTTGAAGGTTGAAAGCTTATTCTGCAATCGGTTATGTAATTTTTTATAACGATTTCTGTAATTGGCTATGTAATGGTAAACGATTATAAGTAGAAATGTAAATAGGACAAACAGTTCAATATTGGGATAGAATTGAATAGATCGGAGAATAGAACCAGTGAGGCGGTAACAAGCCTGTCTTTTATTATCGCCCAAATCTAGGTTGGATATGTAACCACACATGTATTTTCTTTGAGGATTTAATAAGAAGAGCTCCGCCTTATGCTTCATGGAATTTATTTCTTCATGCTTAAACAGTTGATGAATTGATTCAATACTGAGTAGCGTTTCCATTTGAAAGGGAAACGTGCTGGTTGGCTGGGCCCTAGCCAACCCAACACGTTCTCCCTCCTTTATTTTCTTGCAATTTATGTCTGCTAAGTGTGATTTAATTTACAGCATTTGAATTTCTGTTTGGGTGAAAGCAAATCTACAGTGTGAAGTAGTTAAATTTCCTTTTCTGCATCTGAAATTAAATTTGCTTTCTCTGCCTGGTTCAAACAAGAGAAATTACCTGTGCCAGTGCACATTGGTGTGCTATTCACTTTCTGCACGTGTGGTTTGTTTTCTCCGCCTGGTTCGAGCAGGAGAAATTACCTGCACCAGTGCACGTTGGTGTGCTATTCACTTTCTGCACGTTTGGTTTGTTTTCTCCGCCTGGTTCGAGCAGGAGAAGTCACCTGCACTAGTGCACGTTGGTGTGCTATTCACTTCAGCAAGCCTTCTAATTTACTTTCAGCAATTTTCTTGCTTTCATTAAACACTTTATAACATATTGTTTCTTTATTTCTGCAGACATTTATCTTTTTGATATGCAATTTGGTTTTATAACACTTGCAGTAATTAATCATTGATTTCAAGGACTAAAAGTTAGAGTGTAAGAAGCTCAGATCAGGTACAAGAACCATTTTCTTGGTACCAGATCTGAGTGCTGTGGACTTGAGAAAGTTCAAGGCCCTTGCACGAAGAACATCATTTTTAGTACATACATTACTTTACACCTTCTGCATAGATCGCTGTTCCTGCACTAGTGCAAGATCGATTCTTGTGGGAAGGATATCTTTACATGAGCAGGTTTGAAAGGGCCCATCTGTTGAAGACTGCTAAGGTGTCTTTGCTAGAGAAAACACATTCTCAGTAGATGATCAATATCCCGCTAGAGTAATTGCCTTATTTTTATTTCCGAATCTCTCTTGCAAGTATATTTCTTCTTGTTCTAGCCTCAAATTGTTTTGATGGTTTGAGTTGCCTTCTTCTATAAAGTTTGATTCTGCAATTTTTCCTTTAAAAAGTAGGAGTTGATATTAGAAATATTCATACCATCTCTGGCATTTCCCGTGCTTCGTCTCTAAGTTTACGAATCCCCCAGGTTGACAATTAAGTGTTGAGGATTTTTACTTAAGGGTAATTCCTGCACCCAACAAAGACCAAGATCTAAGGTCTCTTATTGGTGATGAGGCATTTCCAACTATTGATAAGGAGGAAGAGAAGGCTGGAGATAACAACGCAGTCATATCAAGAGCACCTCTAGTACCTCATGAAGAGGAAGATGGAGCACTTGCTCCAAGGAGAGAAAATATTGCACTCTTGCAAGGAGTTCCAAAGAATCTCAGATATGGAGATCATGGCACAATCAATATGCAGCATGTGCCATCATTGTCACATGGTGAGATCTTGAATATAGAAGAAGATAAAAGGGAGGGCAAGCATCATATGATGAGGAGTATACACCCCTCTTTATTTCAAAAGATTGATACACAAAGAAGGCAGGAGGATCTGTGCAACGAAGGCAAGGACAAATCTGTCCACACACATATACACCTTGCTCTATGCCTTGATGTCTCTTTGCATGGAGGCATTCCACCAGGGAGACCCCCTGATTGGAGGAAGACTAAAGTGTTATCTCAACTAAGTGCAACAATGACATATTTGGCTAAGGAAGGAGCCTTGAGAGGAGCCACCACAACGCTGAGAACCATTGATGGGTTCCAAGGAGATCTGAGAAATTTTATGAAATTGACTTTGCTATCTTCCACTCAGCTATTTGCGCTGGAAAAGAAGAATTCAGAAATCCGGGTAAACATGAGCATGGTATCAAAAGGCCACTCCATAGCCTTGGGGAAGCAAAATATGCTTCTATACATAATGAATATTTCTGAATATAATAAGAGAGTATTACCACTTTGGTATGCATGGGGAAAACTATGGAAGTTTTGGAAGAAAGAAACCTTTCAAAAGGAGGACGACTTCCATGAACTTCAATCTTGTCTTGAGCAATATCAGCTGCAAGACAGGCAGCAAAAGAAAGTTGATAATACTCCAACATGTGACTTTGGCATCAAGCATGTCAAAGAGGAGAGCCATGATATGACAGAAGCATCATTACAGATTTCTACTGCGCTGTCATTGTTGGGGAGCCTAGATCCATATTGGGAATCCCAACTCTTGATGGAATATTCCAAGAACCTCTTCACATGTAAGGTTCTTGAGGGGCAAGTGATGGATAGGAGGTATAAAGTGGTTAAGGGAGTCATTTATTCTCATAATCAGATATATTTGACTAGAGACTCCAAGCTTAAGGATGGACTACTTAATGCAGCCTATGAGATCTTGCTTTCTAAACCCACTGGATTTATTAAAGCATACCATACTATCTTGGAGGGATTCATGTGGGAAGATTTCAAAAGGGAGATGCACTCTCATATGAGGAAGTGCATGGATCATTTGCTGGTTGAGGAGGGACCTAACTCTTGGAAAGAGTTATCAGTACCACCTCCTTACTCATTGGGTGTGAGCCCGCTCATCCATGAGTTACCTCACTGATTTGAATCAAGTGTATGGTAAAACTTGTATTTTTAAACATTATGATGTATCTACTATATGCTTGTATTTTCTTAACACTCATGTACAGGGCATTGCTCCAAGATGGGGCACTTTTTCTTATGGACTTCATAGGTCACTTGGGGCCATGAACAATGGTGATATTGACCATTCCTTATAATATTTTGGAGATTTGAGGCATTCCTCATGGTGTAATTCATTAACACCAACCATCATACACCTTCTCCTAGCATGCAAGAAGGATGGGGCAGCAAACAAGTGTTGGGAAAATCACTTGTCATATCATATTCTATGGCAGTTAGGAGTGAAACTGTGCTGGTTGCACTTGAGGGACCATTTTCCTTCTCCCTTATTGCAGATGGCAACTAGCATGACTCTAATTATGATTCCATATGCTGAATATGATCTTATCTTTGTTGGGAACATGGTTAGGAGGAAGACACATTGGTTGGATGTGTCCTTGGGGAAAGAAATTTCCCACACTTTTTGCACTCCATGTTCTAAGGGGAGCATGGGAGATTATATGGCCACTACAGTATATCACTTGTTTCTTTATGACGTGGGCCATATGATTGTTTGGAACACTTGGGACACGCCTCTCATGAGAAATTGGGAGGATGTTAGGTCCCTATATTACTAGTATAGTCCCTTAGTGTTGTTAGTGTAACCCCCTTATTGTTATTATTGTACCCCTGTAACCCCCATATTGTTATTATTGTGCCCTTAAATTATCATTGTTTGGTCGGATAAAATTACATTGTGGCCCCACTAGGATTACATTGTGTCCCCATGGACTCCTATATATAGAAATGAGGTTTTGTAATTTGTATCATCCAAGAATTGTTCATTCATGTAATGTATTGGAGGTTGCCCCTCGAAGTGGCTTATTTCTAAGGCGTTGATATCCCTTTTCTTCTATTTTTGGAGCTATTTTCACAACATTTGGTATCAGAGCTTTGGATTCTAGGGTTTCGCTGCTCCAAACAGGTCATCGTGGCATTGTCGCTATAACTTTTTTTCTACAAAGATTTAGAAGCTGAAATTTTTAGTGTGCTAAGCCAAAATCCTGAGGAACATCGTCACAAAATTTCAGAGTTTGGTTCACAATATTTTCGGAGATATAATCTGTGGAATTTAGGTCATTTTGCAGGCTCCTGAATTTAACCTAAACAGGTCATCGTGGAATTTTCGCTATAACGTTCTTTCGACGAAGGTTTAGAAGCTAAAAATTTTAGAGTACAAAGCTGAAATCCTGAGGAATATCTTCGCAAAATTTCAGATCTTGGTTCGCTATATTTTCAGAGATATGATCTGTGGAAGTTAGGGCTTTTTCAGGCTTCTGAATTTCATCTCAAAGAGGTAACCGTGGAAAATTCTTCATAGCTCTCTCTCTGAGCATCGGATTTGAATGCTGTAAAAAGTGGCCGCAAGTACATGGACTGCAGTTTGCTATCTATCAATTTCAGAGCCAAAGGAGGAAACAATGACACGTGGCAAGTCGTACAAGTTCGCTCTACTGAACCAGTCCATAATTGGGTCATTATGGGAGATTAGACATAAATTTGACTTGAACAATCCAAATCAGATCAAACCAGTGACATTTCAAAGAAGCTTTAGAGGGCTACTACAGGGCCGAATTTTAGATATTGAGGATCCGCAATTATAGAGATAATTCAATTTCAATACCGAGCTCCTCAAAAGCAAGTAAAAGGTGTGTGTATTCATTTTATTATATATATATATATATATATATATATATATATATATATATATTGATTTTATTATATATATATATATATATATATATATATATATATATATTATTTATTATTTATTATTATTATTATTATTTATTTATTTTATTTTATTTTATATTTTATATTTTATATTTTTATTTATTTTATATTTTTGTTTTTATTTTTTTATTTTTTTTATTTTATTTTTAATTTATTTTTTAAAATTTTTTAATTTTTTAATTTTATTTATTTATTTATTTTTTAATTTTAATTTTAATTTATTTATTATTATTATTTTTTAAATTTTTATTTATTTATTTTATTTTCTATTTTTTTTTTTTAATTTTTAATTTTAAATTTTATTTTATTTTGTATTTTATATTTTATTTATTTTATTTTATTTTATTTATTTATTTTTATTTTTATTTATTTATTTATTTTATTTTAATTTTTAATTTTTTATTTATTTTTATTATTTATTATTTATTATTTTTTAATTTTATTTAATTTTAGTTTTATTTTATTATTATTATTATTTTTATTTTAATTTTAATTTTAATTTTTAATTTATTTATTTTTATTATTTATTATTTTTATATATTTATATATATATATATATATATATATATATATTTTTTTTTTTATTTTTTTATTTTTTTTTTTAATTTTTAATTTTTATTTAATTTTTATTTTTATTTTTATTTTTATTTTTTATTTATTTATATTTTATTTTATTTTATTTTATTTTTTATTTTTATTTTTATTATTATTATTATTTTTAATTATTTTTATTATTTTATTTATTTTTTATTATTTTATTATTTTATTATTATATTTTATTTTTATTTTTTTAAATTTAAATTTAAATTTATTTATTTATTTTTTTAAATTTTTATTTTATTTTTATTTTTAAATTTTAAATTTTTTTATTTATTTTAAATTTTAAATTTAAATTTAAATTTAAATTTAAATTTTTTTTTTTTTTTAAATTTTAATTTTAATTTAATTTAATTTAATTTGTTTATTTAATTTTATTTATTTTTATTTATTTGTTTATTATTATTATTATTTATTTATTTATTTTTATTTTTTTTCTGAATTGCATAAGTCTTGTTTGAAGAGTCAAGTTGAATTGATTCCAAGGGCATATTGTAGAATAGATATTAGTATTGGATTCTAAAATGTCCCCTAAAAATAATTCAACACCCATTAAGCCTTTAGAAGGCTCTACTATGACTCATGAAGACAAAGAATGGAAACATGACATATCAAAATTACAAGAGTAAGTGCAAAAAAATTTGCTTTCGCAAAGAGCAACAAAAAATGAAATGGAAGTTTTGAAGAAAGGCGTGGAAACTAAGATGGATGGTTTGAAGAAAGGCGTGGAAGCTAAGATGAATGGTTTGGAAGCTAAGATGGATGGCATAGAAGTGGGCATGGAAGCTAAGATGGATAACATGGAAGCTAAGATAGATGAAAGACAACATGGAAAACATGAAGAATGATCTAAAAGTAGACATAGAAGGTTTGGCAAAGTTGATACAAGAAATTTTTCCTAATGGTGAAAAGATAGTAGAGGAAACTCATGATGAGAACAAAATAAATGTTAATCGTGATTTCATAAACTCTAATGTTGGCGGGAAGAACCACCATATTCAAAAAATGGATATGAGGAAGTTTGATGGAAAGGATCCTGTAACATGGATACTACACATGGAGCAATATTTTGATCTCCATAACGTGCAAAACACACAAAAGGTACGCATTGCAACTTTACATTTAGAACAAAATACATTTGTATGGTATCGATGGCTTTGTTCTCGTAAAAAAATTGTCACTTGGTCAATTTTTACGGAGGAAATGATAGCACATTATGAGGATACAAAGAGCAACACCTTCTTTAGCCAATTGATAAATCTCAAACAAAAGGGTTTAATGGGGGAGCACATTGAGGACTTTCAAAAATTGAATATAAGGGTAACTGATATTCCAGAGGAACACAGGATTGATCTCTTCATAGGTACTTTAAAGGATAACATCCAACATGAAGTTCGTTTTTTGGAACCTGATTCATTGGAGAAGGCATTCAGGTTGGCAAGAAAAATTGAATGTAAAATTATGGCGACAAGGAAGCCTACCACTCACTTCTATAAAGAAGGAAGTGTTGCTACGCCTAGATTTCCACAACCTACAAGGTTGACACCACAACAATTGGAAGGAAAAAGAGCAAAAGGGCTTTGCTACAGTTGTGATAGAAAATACACTAAAGGTCATAAGTGTGCTGAGAAGAAATTATTTTACATAGATTGTGAAGAGGAAGAAGAAATGAACAAGAAGAGGATATACACCAGGAACCAGCCCTAGAAGAGGAAGAAATGAGTCTGACCATGTCGTGTAATGCATTGGCAGGAATTACCACTCTTCAAACTCTCAAGATAGAAGGACATATCAAGAAGAAAAAGGTAATAGTGTTGATTGATTCAGGTAGTACCCATAATTTTATTCATTGTAAGGTAGCCAAGGAATTGATTTGTTTCCTATACCCAGCACTAGAATGTCAAGTGATGATTGCAAATGGACAAGCGACAAATTGCTCAGGAAAATGCCATAATATCAAGCTAGCCATGGGGGAATATGTATTGAATAGTCCAATGCTTTCCATCCCAATGGGAGGTGCTGATGTTGTACTAGGAGTACAATGGTTACAATCTTTAGGGACGGTAGCTTTTAATTTTCAAGAACTTTTCTTGAAATTTTTTTCAGAAGGAAAGGAAGTCGAATTACGGGGTATTGAAGGGAAGCCAGGAAGGATAATAAGCTCGAATGTCATGACAAAGCTTCTAAAGAAAGAACAACGAGGCGTAATTGCACAATTATGCTCTCTAGAAGTTCCAACATCAAAATCATCTATTTCTTCAGACCTCTAAAAATTCTTGGACAATCATTCCAAGGTGTTTGAAACTCCCAAAGGACTCCCACCTATTCGTGATCATGATCGTGCTATTAATTTGATTCCAGGAAGTGTTCCTCCAAACATCAGGCCTTATAGATATCCTTATGTCCAAAAGAGCTAAATTGAACGTATGATTGCAGAAATGTTAGAGGCTGGTATAATTCAACCTAGTCAAAGTTCTTTCTCTGCTCCTGTAGTATTGGTACACAAGAAGGATGGATCATGGTGCATGTGTCGGGATTATAGGGAGCTCAATAAGCTCATCATTGAAGATAAATTTCCCATTCCTGTGATTGATGAATTATTGGATGAATTACATGGAGCAATTTATTTTACCAAGTTGGATCTTCATTCAGGATATCATCAAATTAGAATGAAGACTGAAGATATTCCGAAAACAACATTTCGAACTCATGAGGGTCGTTATGAATTTTTGGTCATGCCTTTGGCCTTACCAATGCACCTTCTACATTTCAAGGGTTGATGAATTCCATTTTCAAACCCTTCCTTAGAAAATTTGTGCTAGTATTTTTTGATGATATACTAATCTACAGCAGGTCTTGGAAGGATCATGTTGAACATGTTGACAGGGTGCTCAAACTATTGCAAGAGAAACAATTATATGCAAAAAACATCCAAATGTTTCTTTGGAGTACAAGAGGTGGAATATCTGGGTCATATTGTATCTCACGAGGGTGTTAAGGTAGACCCTAACAAAATTAAAGCCATTAAGGAATGGAAAGTCCCCACAACCATAAAGCAGTTGCGAGGATTTCTCGGGTTAACAGGGTATTATCGCAATTTTGTTAATAATTATGGGAGAATAGCAGCACCTCTAACAACATTATTGAAGAAAGATGCATTTTCATGGACTCCTGAAGAAACTAAGGCCTTTGAACGTCTTAAAGAGGCAATGTGCCTAGCACCGGTATTAGCTACACCAGACTTCACAAAAACCTTTATTGTGGAATGTGATGCCTCAGGAAATGGAATTGGTGCAGTTTTAATGCAGGAAGGAAGACCCATTGCTTTTAAAAGTCGTCCAATCAAAGGAAAGTATTTACAGAAACCTATTTATGAGAAGGAAATGTTAGCAATACTGCATGCACTAAACAAATGGCGAACTTACCTAATGGGAAGACACTTCAAGGTAAAAACTGATCATGATAGTCTTAAACACTTTTTGGAACAAAGACTATCTTCAGAAGAGCAGCAAAAATGGGTCACAAAGATGTTGGGTTATTACTTTGAAATAATCTACAAAAAAGGAAAGCTTAATGTTGTTGCAGATGCACTCTCAAGAAATAATGAAGAGGTGGAAGCATTGCTTTGTGCCATTTCTATTATCCAACCAGATTGGATAACCGAAGCAAGAGATGAATGGAAGAAGGAGGAAGAAGTGTGGACACTCATTCAAAAGTTGCAGCAAGATCCTAGTACATCTGATACATTTAGTTGGAAAAATGATTCCTTATGGTACAAAGATCGCTTATATCTTTGTAAGAATTCCCAACTAAAACGAAAGATTCTTCTGGAATTGCACACTTCTCCTTTAGGAGGACACTCGGGATTTTTAAAAACTTACCAAAGGGTGAAGAAAGAATTTTTTTGGGATGGCCTTAAATCTGATATTCAAAAGTTTGTGACAGAATGTTTGGTTTGCCAGCAGAATAAAGTTGAGACAATTAAGACCCCGGGACTTCTACAACCTTTATCCATTTCAAGTCAATGTTGGGAGGAGATTTCAATGGATTTTATCACAGGTTTACCTAAGTCTGAAGGAAAGAGTGTCATCATGGTGGTAGTTGATAGACTTACCAAGTATGCACACTTTTGTGCATTATCTCATCCATTTAAAGCAAGTACAGTTGCTACTACATTTATGGACACAATTCAAAAGCTACATGGAAACCAAGGGTTATTGTGAGCAACAAAGATCCCATTTTTACTGGAATTTTTTGGACGGAGTTATTTTCTTGTTTGGGTACTCAATTAGCTCATAGCTCATCTTATCATCCTCAATCTGATGGTCAAACTGAGATAGTAAATAAATGTTTGGAAGAATATCTTCGTTGTTTTGTATCTGATAAACAAACACAATGGGTCAAGTGGTTACCTCTTGCTGAATGGTGGTATAACACTTCCTTCCATACTGCAGCAAAAATGACCCCATTTATAGCACTTTATGGATATCATCCACCATCCATCACATCATATTTAAGAGAAAATTCGAAGGTTCAAGCGGTGGAAGATCACATCGAGCATCAGCAAGAAGTTCTCCAACTCTTAAAGGATAACCTGAATTTGGCACAAAATCGAATGAAACAACAGGCAGATCAACATCGCAGCGAGAGAAGTTTTTATGTAGGAGATTGGGTATTTTTACGGCTACAACCATACAAAAAAATGTCCCTCAAGCAAGCTAAGAAGGATAATAAATTATCGCCAAAGTACTATGGTCCTTACAAGTTGTTGCAAAAGATTGGTACTATGGCATACAAATTGGAGCTTCCTGCTTCTTCACGAGTGCATCCAGTTTTCCATGTTTCATGCTTGAAGAAGGTTATAGGTGAAAATATTCCAGTTCAAACAATATTTCCAGAACTTGATGAGGAGGGAAAAATCATATTGGAACCTGAAGCAGTCACGGAAGCAAGAACTCGACAGCTATGAAATCGATCAATTTCAGAGTATTTCATCAAGTGGAAGAACTTACCCACTGAAGATTCTACATGGGAGGATGAGAATTTTATACAGAAGCACCCAGAGCTGCTTAAGCGTTGAGGAAAACACTTTTTTGAAGGAGAGGGGAATATTAGGTCCCTATATTACTAGTATAGTCCCTTATTGTTGTTTGTGTAACCCCCTTATTGTTATTATTGTACCACTGTAACCCCCATATTGTTATTATTGTGCACTTAAATTATTATTGTTTGGTCGGCTAAGATTACATTGTGGCCCCACGAGGATTACATTGTGTCCCCATGGACTCCTATATATAGAAAGGAGGTTTTGTAATTTGTATCAACCAAGAATTATTCATTCATGTAATGTATTGGAGGTTACCCCCTCGAAGTGGCTTATTTATAAGGCATTAATATCTCTTTTCTTCTATTTTTGGAGCTGGTTTCACAACAGAGGAGCTTTTCTATGAATTACCAAGCTGGGAGGTGATTCATTTTATTTGGATGATAGCATGGAGATGGGAGTCCTTCATTGATGATGGAAGTCCCCATGATTGTCATCACTTCTATCTTGAGGAGGCCATTGATCAACAAGAAGGTTTCCATATAGACCTTCAATTCTTTCATGATGAGAGCCAATTGGTTCATTCACCAAAGGCCAACTTGCACACTTGGGAGGAACCATTGGGAGGAACCATTGGGAGGCAGAATTGTTGCAACAAATATGAAGCAATGGTGGAAACTATTGGACATGGTGGCCCCAAGAGGAAGAGGCAATATTTTGAAGCACCCTTGCAGTTTCTTGAGGACAAGCAACATTTGGGAGGTGAAGACTGTAATATTCCTAAATTAGCATACAGCTAATAGGAATATTAAATTTTCTCTTAATATCTAGTTAGATGAATAAATGGGCAAGGAGGCTGATAAGTTGCTTAAGTAGGCATAAAATCCCTCATAATATGAAAAGGGATCATGTTAATAACTAAATCAAACATCCTCATGTGTGAAAAAGGTCTAAAATGTGTGGACAAAGTCAATTTTCACCAAGTCAACAACATTATTATATGAGGAGTGGATCATAAATAAAGACAACTCAGTGTGAATGAAGATCAATCTAGCTAGTCAAAATGAAGACACCTTGGGTGTGAAAAGAGACAATGCATGAGGATCAAGTCAAGGTTGACTAAATAAACTAGCATTGTAAATAGATGAGTAGGACTAATGGAGACAACGTAATTTTGGGGGAGGAGCCTTTGCATGGAAGCAACCTCATAATTGTGTGGGACACTTGGTAAGGAAGCTTGTCAACTATATAATGGAGGGAATGGAAGCCATATGGGGCATGATTGAAGATTATATTTTGTATGTGGTTTGTTTATACTTTCTGCATCCTTTGGCTATTTATCTAAGTTTGTTGCACTGTTAGTGCAAGGGTTTTCTCATGCAGGAATTCCCCACTCTTGCTTAGAGATCTTGTTTAAGAAATCTGAGAAGAGCATCCTGTGCTATATTTTCCACTATCTGGTGTTAGGCCAAGCAGTCACCTTTAGCAATAGCGCAGTCCCTTGGAGAAACTACGTTATTGCGTAAGGTATTGTAGTGGAAGGGTTTAATCCCTTGTTTTATGAGCTAGTTTCCCAAGAGGAGGATCAACCTTTTTCCCGGAAGGCTAACAGGAGGATCTAAAACCATTTCTTTGCATGTTTAGCCATTATTATGCAGAGCTTCAGCCATACAACGTGATTCAACCATATATCTGCAACATCTTCTTCTTGTATTTCATGTATATCAGGAAACCCTTGCCGGGTCATCTTGGATTTCTGTGAAAGAGGCTAGATCTCTGTTTTTGGACCTTATTGATTAATATATAAGCAGATCTATTTTTCCTCTCATATTTCTGAGTATAACCCTCAAATAACTGCGTTGCCACTTTATGCAGTAATTTGTGTTGCAGTAAATCTTGGGGTTTTAGTGTTTTTGGGACTGTTTTGAGCATGGGTGGCCTGTTTAACTAGGAAAAAGTCATTTGTTTATGATTTCCTCTCAAATATAGTTGCTATAATGTTAGATTGAATGGATCCATGGGCTGCATTTTTTCGTTAATGCTTATATTTCTAAAAAATACGTTATTTATGCATGTATTGCTGCCTTTCCCCATTTGGGAATATTACAAGGCAGTTCCAACGTAGTGAGAAAAGGAAATTGAGGATTAAAGGGCATTGCAGGTTGTTGATAAAGACCAATATTAGAATTCCACCCAGGTTGAGAGAAATTCTGCCCCCATATGTTTTGTCCCAGAGGATTCTGTCCATAGGGGTTATAAGCCTGAAAGTTCTACCCATACGTGGGTTGAGGACCAGGATACTAATTATGAGCATACCACTAAGGTCCTTGCTGAGCAAAATATGGATTTTATTTTGGAATGAAATCAGCGCCTTGAGGTGCATTATGCAACACCTGAGTTTGACTTGGCGGAGGATACGCAGGGTCTTGAGGAGCACTGTATACCATCTGAGATTGACCTTGAGGATAATAAGTGAAACCTTGGGGCGCACTATATACCACCTGAGATTGACCTGGAGGAATATAAGTGGTGCCTTGAGGCTGAACGGGCGGTCCCTCTAGTGCAAGTTGACCCAGATACTAAGGTTGGGCAGGCTGTCCCTGCGGAATAGGTTGGCCTGGATACAGAGGGCCACCAGGTTACCCTTGTTGAAAAGGTTGGCTTGATGGTTGGGATGGGCTAGGTTTCCCGTAAAGACCAGGTTGACCTGACGTAGGACCATAGGGTTGTCCTTGTTGTACAAAAGTTTGACCTTGCAAAACGGAAGGTTGAAGCTGTTGCATAAAAGGTTGTCCTGGTTGAGGACAAATTTGCCCCCCGGGACCATAATATGGACCTGATTGAATCTGAGGTTGACCAGTAGGACCGTAGGGTTGTCCTTGTTTGACCAAAGGTTGTCCCTGTGGACCACAGGTTTGTCCCTGTTGGGCTGAAGGTTGTCCCTATAAGGGTTTCCCTTGTAGGCTAGAGGGTTGTCCCTGTAAGGATGGTCCTTGATGGTAAACGGAATAATAGGGATAAATCAGAGGCAAATAAATGAGATTACCATATGCGTCATAATGATGCAGAGTATTTCCAGAAGTTGCTAACTGTTGAGAACCCCGAGGGGTAGAATTCTGCTGCTGAGGACCTTGAGAGGTAGAATATTGTTGTTTAATGACCAACAAATACTCATCGAATGTATAACCGCTACGAATAGAAGTATAAACCATATGCACAGTAAAATTACATGGGGTTTCCAAAACACGAGGCTGTGATCCACTCACGGCAGGCTTAACAGGCATCGTGGGATTTATAAAGATAGACCTGTGAACAACAGTAGACCTTGACAACGGCTGAGTCGTACTGACAACCAGTGCAGATGAAGCCACACAAACAGTGGGTCGAACAGGAACATAGGTGACAATCATCGATGTCATAGGAGTCGAGGGTGACACCCCGATACCAAGACAACTAAACTCGTGGAAGGAGTTGACATATCGGTCCATATTGGATTTTGATACAACACTTGAACGCCACAAATGATCTGACCCAAAGTTCGATAACCACGTGGGAGAGACACTGGTTGTGAGGGAGGTTGATCAGAGACATAAGGAAATTTCTCCAGAGGGAGCTGGTATTATCCTATAGAAACATAAAGTTCTTCACTATTAACGGGACTCGAAGAATCCATGTCAGATGATGCCAGTTTATTGTGAAAAATACGATGAACAGTGCCGAGTAAGGCAATAACTAGTAAAGGTGATTCCAAAGTAAGAGGAGGGAAGTCTTGGGCACTCCCAAAACCAGACCAAACATATTAAGGTTGCCAATTGATATCAAATGGCTCTTCAAGAGGAGACTGGGTCGCAAGAGGTAAGATACTCAGAAGAAGAGACTGCCAGAAATTAGCAGACCTAGTGGGTTTAGATGCTTCCAAAGAAACTTCAGGAGAAGGATCACCACTAGGAGGTAGTGAAGAGGATGACGAAACTGGTAGTTCTGCCACTGTGACAATGTTTCAAAATAGAAAGGAAACAAGATAGCCTATTCGAGGTTTCAAGACAAAACACTAAGGAAATACTAAAAACAATGCCATGCAAATACCTTTAACGGGCATGTGATTGTAGGCAGTTAATTTTATGACATTGAAACGAAACTTTGTTGCTTGATGTTTTAAGAGTCGAGAAATAGGCAAAAGATGAATCTAGTCACTTTCAAATTGAACGAGCGTGAAAGGACAAGTGCTCGATGATCTTTTCACTTTTAGAGAGTCACGAAAAGACCAAAATGACTACTAAGGTAATCTAAGCAAGAGGGTGTACCAAGTTCCCGTGAAATTCCATATACACCTTGGTGATAAAATGAAAGAGAAATGACCAAGGAATTGACGTACGTGTAGGTAGTCTCTGTTTGTGCTCAACCTAGTGTTCCTAAATTGAGTTCATTAATTGTCAACTAGGGTTGGTAAACTGCTGAAGTGTGGTGCACTATATGTGCCTAGGTATTTGTTTCTCACTACGTTGTGTTTAGTGTTTTTTGATGTTTTTGGTTTTATGGTTTTATGTTTGAAAAGGGAAAGAACTAAATGCTGGTGAAAAGAAGCTATTGGTTATATTAAAGCAGAACAAGGCCTAAACAATGGATGGCAAATAACAAAAATAGAACAAAGCCTACACTATGGCTGGCAAACAACAAATGCAAATACTAAAACAGAACAAAGCCTAAACTATGGCTGGAAAACAACAAATGCAAAGCTTGATAATGACTTCATTGCAAGGAAATAAATCACAACATGAGCTTGAACTTATCCAATTCATTCATTAAAGATGTGTTGGAAGAGCTTGAGAAATGGACAAGTTAAGTGTGAATGAAGTTCTCCTAAATAAATAATCATCTTACAATGTTACAACATCTCATCCATGATTAAAGGTTCATTGGAACATATTTTGAAAAGAACATTTGTGGCACAATAAGATTTTTACTCTAAACTAACTTCTAATTCTGTTCTGCAACTCAATTTAGCACCACTAGGCCTCACTCAAAAGTTATAGGTTTCTTTTTAGAATAGTCCTTGAGAAAAGGGCTTATTTGTGAAATGGTAAAAAGGTTGCAAAATACTCCAGGCCTTAGACTGATATTAGCTTCTGTTCAGATGATTATGTATTAATATGAGGTTGGAACAAAAGAAGTTTTTGTAAATAATGAAGACCGTGGTATCTAAATTTAACAACTAATACAATTTAAAATGCAATGGATAACAACTAAACTGGAATGCTAATACAGTGAGCTAAAACTAAACTAGAATGCTACTAATCTACTTGAAGTATAGTGAAAAAAGTTGAATTAAAATGCCATTATCAAACTTGAAATGTAGTGACAGAGCTGAACTAAATGAAATCATCCTCCGGAGTGTTATGACTAAACTAACATGCAGCTAGTCTATTGGAATTCTACAGCCCATCTTGTTCAATGTGAATGATATTTTGGAAGAGTTTGTAAAAACAATTCCGGCTGTATTATTCATTGCAGTTAAACATAAACATAAGATTTGAAAGAAAATACAATTAAAATCTAAGATACCACAACTGTTTCTTATTCATTGTTAATGATGTTTTGGAAGAGTTTGTAGGAGTAGGACCGACTGTGACACTTAGTGTAAACAAGCATAAATCATAAAATTCGAAAGGAAATGCAACTAAAACCTACAACACCACAGCTATGCCTTATTCATCGTGATGATATTTTGGAAGAGTTTATAAGAGTAAGTCTAGTTGTGATGATCAGTGTAAACAAGCATGAAACATAAACTTTAGAAACGTGCTTAAGCTAGAAATGAAAAATGAGACTAAAATACTTATCTAAACCATATAAACAAGGCTGCTCAGGAGGCAGGGGCCCTCTACCACTGGAGTAGCACGCAAAATCTACTTCAAGATTGACTCAGTGCTTTCAATAAAGTGATACTTCTTGCATTAGAGAGAAATTACTTCAAAACAGAGTGTTTTTGTACTTCTAAAATCTAGCAGTCAAAATACAAAATCTAACCTTGTCCCTCGGTTTCCCGAGCTATATTTGTAACAAATTTACATAATTGTTTTGAGATAACGTAGGAATAATTGTCTTTCCAAATAAAAACCAAACTAGGACTCTGATGGTGGTCACGTAATAGAATTAATGACATCTGGACTGTCCTTGTCCTATGAGGAGTCTCCCTCCTAGTTTGAGTTCCCACATACATAACTGCCTACAGGATTCCGTTCAAGCTTCGTGGAGAGAAACAAATGATGAGGGAATGATGTGGAATACGCCCATATGTGTTTTTCTCCAAGATGACACATGGAACCTGCATAGACATGAATACAGTTGCAGAATCAACAACTAGCTACAGAATGTCTGCATTCTGTAGCTAGATCTAGTTCAAAAAGTACTACAATGAAAAAATCATAAAAACATAGCAAGTTAGTCATGATATTCATTCTTAAAGCAATTTTAACTAATTCTACTGATCATTTGAGCCTGTGATTAATAATGGACAGAGGAAATGGAGTGGAATGTGGTGGAAGAAAGAACATCTTTGGAGCTCAACAGTCTCCCTGAATGCTGTGTTCGGTGTATCACGATTACAGGGTGGCAGAATCGATTTCCTATGGATAAAGGATTGCAACCTATGAGGGTCTCCCTTTAAATACGTGACGGTACGGGGAGCAAAATTCATACTAGCGTTGTCTAATGCTAGGTGGCGAACGACAACTACTAGGTTTAATGAAGCCGAAATGTGTCACTAGCCTAGACCCCTAAAATATGTGTGTTAGGTTTCAATGCTTCCTTAGGATGATTGAATTCATTTTAAGGTTGATCTTGAGTTAATGTTGCTATTTCAAGGCCTTACCGAATGTGATCTCGAATTCTTAAGTGCACACTACATGCAAAATAACATCATTTCCATTCAATGAATGCTAGCTAAGAGAAGGATAGGAATATATGACAAATTAGCAATCAGTTGAAACAAAAAGAATTTCACTAATGCATCTAATACAACCAAATGAGAAAAGGAAAACCCTTTCCAAGTTCCCTAAGAGCTAGTAATGCAAAATAACATTTTCATTTTCAATTTAAGCGAAAAAATGCAACTTTTTGTCTTTTTAGATGAATGAGGCACACAATGCACTGTTAAACTAAAAAGAAAAGCAAAGACTAGTTTTGAGTGCTACGAATGTACTGATCTAAAACAAAAAGACCAATGTAATACATACATAAAACACACTCAAAACAAGGATGCACTCTTCCAAGCAAATAAAGGGCTTTCGAACCGGTTCAACAAGCAATGTAATCTATGCTCAAAGTGGCGAATGGAGCGCTAAACGAAATCAAAAGTGATCACTCAACAAACCAGAGACACGAAGAATCGAAACAAAGAATAACACAATCAGTCAGTGAATTGAAACGACAAAGATCAAAGTGACTTGAACTTAACTCAGAAGGTGTTATCACACCCAAAAATTTTCAAAATTATAACTTGAAATGTGTCGAGTTTGTAATTAGCTTGGTTAGGAGCATAGCATCATGAAATGATAAAATTTATGATTAGTATAAGCTTATATGATTGTTTTAAGTTGTTAGGGGATGATTTCAATTCATATCAAAGGAGAAAATCTAAAGTAGATACTTTAAATCAACCTAATGTGTCAAATCTGGCCACCTGTCAAAATTTTTCTGAGTCCACAACGTTTTTAGTACAAAACTAACAGATTTTGCTATGGAAACACCTAGTAATTCCGTAGCAAATTTGACACTTGTAAAACTAATTTCGCTACGAAAGCGTGTCTTCCTGTAACGATTTTCTGCGTAATGATGAGTTGTTAAACTTTGAGGGTTTCGAGGTCATGCTGTCATAATAGGGTCATCATTGAAAGTCTTAGGCACGTTTTGACATCAATTACCATTTTCTTAATAAATCTCATCTCATTTTTCCAAATCTATCCCTCATTGCTACTGCTTTCTTTTTCATTCTTGTAAGTTGCTACCAAAACATCTTGCTGTCATTTGCTTTCCCTTAGAAGTCCTCTGTTATATCAGTCCTTCATTTTCCATAACAATGCACTGTCATCAAAATCCTTTACTGAACATGTGTAAATTTGAAGAAGGCCACCGCTGCAAAACATAAAGAAATGAATACACCAAAGAAAGCAAATAAAGGAGGCCTACCATTCAGGTACAAGCCTACGAGTCCAAGATTAATCATGGAAGATCCCAATTTTGTGGAAATCTTCACAAGATCAGGGTGCATTCAGTTCTGTCAAAGATTACAAGGTCATCACAAGATTTTGCACTTAACTTCAAACGAACTTCTACAAAGGTTGGTTTTCTCCATGTGCCAATTTCGCTTGATAGTATTTCTCAAGAAACAGGAATCCCTAGGACAGGAGAATAATGGTTTAAAGCTACAAAGTTTGATTTAAATATTTGTGATAATTATCTAAAGCCTAAAAATGTAGGGATAAATATGAAAGTAGGGATTCCAAGAACATGCCTTAAAGAAAACTAATCTAAGTTGTTGATAGTGATACAAAAATACTTTACCTGTGAAGGAAGATTCCATACAATCTACATGTATCATTTCAAGCTGCTACTTCATTTTACAGGAAAACAACTGATAGATATTCCTTTTTACCTTTTTAGAAGCATTGGAAAAATGGAAGATAAGGTGCAAGGTAGACCTGAAAGAAGTGAAACCTCCATTTTTCACCATGGATTGAATAAATTACTAGTACTGGAAGAATTAAATAAGCTAGACAGAGACTGGGCAACTTTCTTGTTTATGAATGGGTATGAAATGGATGCTTTAACTCCAAGGAAAGCTTCTAAACCTAAAACTCCTACTCCTAGACAAGAGATGAATACTACTGCAGAAATAGAAGGGGATCAACAAGAAGGTTCACAGCCTACAACTGAAATCATGGAGATAGAAGCTAAATCCATCCATGAGGCAACACCTCATCCAACAACTAGTAAGCATGCTAAAAAACATGTCACAATTGGCAAGATTAAAACTGCTGCAAAAAGGTCTAAAAAGAGCACAAAGGAAACTACTCAGGGTAAAGGCAGGCTTGAAGACATCTTACAGGCTAGAGACATTGCAGAAAACCCTATAGTGAAAGCAGTTGAGGTAGAATAATCCAAGGTTAAAAGGAAGGGTCTTATGGCTAGGAAATTAGATTTTTCATGAGAAGATTCAGTTTTCTTTTTAAACCTAGAAATCCTTTCTCTAGATCACATATTTCTCAGACTGTTAAGACTGGAAATAAGTAGCAGAGGGAAGATAAAGAAAAAGAGGTAGCAACAGAAGAAATTATAGTTATATCTCCTACTGAGACAGAGGTTACTAAAGAAAAATAAGGTTAATCCAAAAGAAAGATTCATAATGAGTCTAAGGCAGATTCTCCAAAAGGGCAACTCAAAGATAGAGAAGAAACTATCAAACAGAGAAAGGGAAAAGAGAAATTCATAAAGAAAACTGAAAAAGAGCTTCTTGAAGAATAGTTGAAAGAAGATAGGGAGGAGTTGTCTGAAACAAAGGCAGAACTGGAAAGGTACAAGCAAGATAAATAGTTGATAGATGAGGTGGAAAAGAAAGTGACTGATCAAGTTACTCATTTTGAAAAATCTATTGGAAAGGCCAAAAAATTGTTGAAGAAATCACAACCTTTATGCATCATGATGAAACACACAAGGAAGAGGAATTTATGGTTACAGGTAGAGAGGAAAATTCTTCAGAGACAAGTCAAAGAGTTGAAAGAAAATATGGAGATGATGAAGACAGAATTAGAGAAGAAAGGTTTGGAAAGAGGAGCTATGGAAAAAATTATTGAAGTTGCTCATGAAGAAAATGCTGGTAAATAAGAAGGTAACAATAAATAATAGACCTTTTTTGTCTTATATTATCATACTTTACATGCAGGTATATTCATGGTCTTTTCAGGGCTCAGATCTTAAATTTTTTCAAGTCTTTGAGAAATTATGCAATTCCGCAGCGTGTGCCAGGCTTGAAGCCTAGTTTTTGCTGCAGAATTTTTGAAGAAATCTTTTTGGTTTTAAAACCACTTAAACTGAAAGGGTTAAGGAACTTTAAGATTTGTGTTTAAATTTTTTTGATCACTTAACACCCCAAAATGGTCAATAATAGCAGAGGATTATCACATATGACCTTTTTCTTTTTGCTACGAAATTTCGCTACGAAAGTAGCTCAAAACTCTTTTTTGACAGCAAGGTCAATTTTTGGAAGAAGGTGAAGGGTAAATAGCTATTTCAAAGCTGTTCTCCATGAGAAATGACAAAGAGTATCAGGGAAATGATAAAGAGTATCAGATCAGAAGATTGCTAAGTGGAGATATTTTGTTCGAATATACCGACTCATGTTTCCATATCATCAAACTGACAACTCCTTAATAGTAGGCAAATTCAGTTTCATGAAGAGAATCAGGATATTAATGTTTTGTTTGTGGCCAGTATGGTTAAAAGACATGATTCCTTTCGAGGAAGATTTGGATCATCTTTATATTAAATTTTAATAATTAGGTGTTTGAGTCATAGTAGGACTCTAACTCCTAATTCGAAAGATGTCATTTTCTAGTTGTAAATGTCTAGTTAGTGGTCAGATTTGGTGTCAGTAATAGAGTTTAATGATCTAGCCACTTGGTAGATTGGATGTAAAGGCTAGATGCCTATAAGTAGTGAGTAATTTGATGTATGAAGGGTTGGAAAATGTTATCTCAGAAGACTAATTTTTGTAAAGCTTTGGAGTTTTTTCCATATTCAGTAACAATACAACTTTTCTTCACCTGAGATTCTTATTATATTTCAATGAGTTTCTGTCCTATCTTTTAAAATGTTTTCTTCCAATGTCTTAATGGTTATTACTCAGAATTCATGATTTTTCATGATCTGACTTCCTTTAAGTATTAATCTATGGTATATCTCTCTTAATATCTTGCCTTCAATGTCTTGATGTCTCATTACTCAGAATTCGTGTATTACATGCTCTGACTTCCTTTGAACCTCAAGTTATTGATAATTTCTTGTATGTGTTGCTCTTTCATTGAAATATTTACAAGCCTCAGCTTCCACAAGGAAAGCCTTTGTTATTGAGATCACTGTCATTGACTCCATAGCCCAATGGTAGTAAGCTTTGATCTTTTCAACCTACAAACATATAAAACCAATACATAAATCATAGAGTTAGCCATCTATTTTTATCGGTAACCAACATCATAAATTACCTCTAAGAGAGCCCTCTCAGACTGAAGGGGCTAAGATTAAGTTGGAAGTGGTTTGAAATAGTTACACTGAAGTTGTATGATCAACAACCAATCAGGTACGATTTTGGTGATAACATATTGGTGCATCTGCCGGGAGCCTGAAGATATACTTTTCCCGAAATTTTGAAGTTGAACTCTTGAAGGTAGCAAGAGCTCAGAATTTGTTCGAGGCTGCAACTACCTTGGTGACTCCATTGTTGAAGAATTCAAAATTCATAGATTCATGGTGATTTCACTGGAAATATCAAGAACTCAGATGCTGCCATTCTTGTTTCAAGGTATGCATGTATAGATTTTTCCGGAACTTATGGTTTCCCAAATCATTTTCCCAAGGATGTATATTTTTTAAGGAATGGTCCAAAATTCAATGGGGAGGATTTGGGTTTGAATTTGAAGCATATATCAGATTTTTGTGACTTTACTGAGCTTCTTAGAGTCAAACATGAAGATGTTTGCATTATATTGTTCTGTGATTCATTTCAAGGGAAATGTAAACAATGGATTGAAAGCTTTCCTGCCAGATCTATTAAGTCATTTGCAAATTTTTGGCTTATGTTTTTGGAAGAATGGATTGACATAACATATTTGGTGGCAGAATCTCCTTCAATTCAAGGTTTTAAACAAGGGAATGATGATCTTACTAATGAGGAAGTAGATGAAAATTTTTCTTTGTCCTTGTCTTCTTATCAAAAATCATTTGAGTGCAAGTTAGAAGATAAGATTCAATTTTTGGATGAAATTTCTAAGAACATTGAGAAAGACATTGAAGTTTTAGAAGATCAAACTCAATCCTATAGTCTTCATGATCATGATCATTCTTTTCAAAAGCTTTCCATGCTAGAACACAAAGAGAGGTGTTGCTTCCTTTCTCTTTTGAGATTGAGGAATAAAACCTTTTTCTTGAAAAATAGTTTGAAAATGGGTTTGATAACACACATATGAAATCTAATGTTGCTAAAGAAAGTATATATGAGTTGTCTAAAGCTGCAGAATGTTATGAGGATCATCAAACATATCATGTCTTCCTTGATCCTTTAGCTGAATACATGGAAGAGTTTTATAGTCTAGATTTCGAGTTTCATTTTCATTATGAGGATTAGATACATTTTATGTTGCCATGGTCATTTCAGTATCATGCTTACTTTGGGTTCAAATGCAGTCAAGAGTTTCAAATGTTAGATGAGATAAATAACTAGCTTCGTTGGAAGTTTCATGTTGCTTGAATTAAAAATGGAGATCACACTATTAGGGTAGATAGGAGTGTGTAAATAAGCTCAAAGTTGACTGAGCATCTTTTTAGTTGGTATTTCAGCAAATAATCATCAAGCTTGAGCCCGGAGTGAAGACCATAAGAGTTTGAAGAAAACTTGGCAAAATTTCAGAGTTTTTTATTCCAAAAGGATGAATGGCACTGGAAGTACAGGTTCTTTGGTGTACCACAGGGGCACACCATCCCAAGTGGATCCACTGTTATCACACCCAAAATTTTTCAAAAATATAACTTGAAATGTGTCAAGTCTGTAATTAGCTTGGTTAGGAGCATAGCATCATGAAATGATAAATTTTATGATTAGTATAAGTTTCTATGATTGTTTTAAGTTGTTAGGGATGATTTCAAGTCATATCAAAGGAGAAAATTTGAAGTAAATACTTTAAATCAACCTAATGTGTCAAATCTAGCCACTTGTAAATTTTTTTTTGAGTCCGCAACATTTTTAGTACAAAACTAACAGATTTCATTGCGGAAACACCTAGTAATTCTGTAGCGAATCTGACACTTGTAAAACTAATTTCGCTACAAAAGTGTGTCTTCCTGTAATGGTTTTATGCATAATGATGAGTTGTTAAAATTTGAGGGTTTCGAGGTCATACTGTCAGAATAGGGTCATCATTGAAAGTCTTAGGAACGTTTTTGCATCAATTACCATTTTCTTAATAAATATCATCTCATTTTTCCAAATCTATCCCTCATTTCTACCGCTTTCGATTTCATTCTTGTAAGTTGCTACCAAAACAACTTGCTGTCATTTGCTTTCCCTTAGAAGTCCTCCATTTTCCATAACAACTCGCTATCATCAAAAGCCTTTACTGAACAGGTGTAAATATTAGAAGAAGGCCACCGCTGCAAAACAGAAAGAAATGGCTACACCAAAGAAAGAAAATAAAGGAGGCCTACCATTCAGGTACGAGCCTACGAGTCCAACAATAATTATGGAAGATCCCAATTTCATGGAAATCTTCACAAGAGCAGGGTGCATTTAGTTCTGTCAAATATTAAAAGGTCATCACAAGATTTTTCACTTAACTTCAAACGAACTTCTACAAAGGTTGGTTTTCTCCATGTGCCAATTTCTCGTGATAGTATTTCTCAAGCAACATGGATCCATAGGACAAGACAAGAATGGTTTAAAGCTACAAAGTTTGATTTGAATATTTGTGATGATTATCTAAAGCCTCAACATGTAGGGATACATATGAAAGTAGGGATTCCCAGAACATGTCTTAAAGAAAACTACTCTAAGTTGTTGATAGTGATACATAAATACTTTACCTCTGAAGGTAGATTCCATACAATCTACATGTATCATTTCAAGCTGCTACTTCATTTTACAGGAAAAAAACTGATACATATTCCTTTTAACCTTTTTAGAAGCATTGGAAAAATGGCATATAAGGTGCAAGGTAGACCTGAAAGAAGTGAAACCTCCCTTTTTCACCATGGATTGATAAAATTACTAGTATTGGAAGAATTAAATAAGCTAGACAGAGACTGGGCAACTTTCATTTTTATGAATGGGTATGAAATGGATGCTTTAACTCCAAGGAAAGCTTCTAAACCTAAAACTCTTACTCCTAGACAAGAGATGAATACCACTGCATAAATAGAAGGGAATCAACAGGAAGGTTCACAACGTACAACTGAAATCATGGAGATAGAAGCTAAATCCATCCATGAGGCAACACCTCATCAAACAAATAGTAAGCATGCTAAAAAACATGTCACAATTAGCAAGATTAAACCTGTTGCAAAAAGGTCTAAAAGGAGCACAAAGGAAACTACTGGGGGTAAAGGCAGGATTGAAGACATCTTGCAGGCTATAGACATTGCAGAAACCCCTATAGTGAAAGCAATTGAGGTAGAAGAATCCAAGGTTAAAAGAAATGGTATTATGGCCAATAAATTATATTTTTCATTAGAAGATTCAAGTTTTCTTTTTAATCCTAGAAATCCTTTCACTAGATCACAGATTTATGAGACTGTCAAAACTGGAAATAAGCAGCAGAGGGAAGATAAAGAAAAAGAGGCAGCAACGTAAGAAATTGTAGTTATATCTCCTACTGAGACAGAGGTTACTAATGAAAAAGAAGGTCAATCCAAAAGAAAGATTCAGAATGAGTCTAAGGGTCCAAATTGGCAGCTCAAAGATAAAGAAGAAACTGTTAAACAAAGAAAGGGAAAAGATAAATTCATAGAGAAAACTGAAAAAGAGCTTCTTGAAGAACAGTTTAAAGAAGTTAGGGAATAATTGTCTGAAACAAAGGCAGAATTGGAAATATACAATCAAGATAAATAGTTGATAAATGAGGTGGAAAAGAAAGTGATTGATCAAGTTACTCATTTTGAAAAATCTATTGGAAAGGCCAAAAACTTGTGGAAGAAATCACAGCCTTTGTGCATCATGATGAAACACACAAGGCAAAGGAATTTATGGTTACATGTAGAGAGGAAAAGTATTCAGAGAAAATTCAAAGAGTTGAAAGGAAATATGGAGATGATGAAGACAAAATTAGAGAAGAAAGGTTTGAAAAGAGGAGCTAAGGAAAAAACTATTGAAGTTGCTCATGAAGAAACTGCTGGTAAATAAGAAGGTAACAATGAATAATAGACCATTTTTGTCTTATATTATCATACTTGACATGAAGGTATATTCATGGATTTTTTCAGGGCTAAGATCCAAATTTTTTTAAAGTCTCTGAGAAATTAGGCAATTCTGCAGCGTGTGCCAGGCTTGAAGCCCAGTTTTTGCTGCGAAATTTCCGAAGAATTCTTTTTGGTTTTAAAACCACTTAAACTGACAGGGTTAAGGAAATTTGAGGTTTGTGTTTAAATATTTTTGATCACTTAACAACCCCCAGTGGTTAAGAATAGCAGAGGATTATCACAGATGACATTTTTGTTTTTGCTACGAAATTTCGCTACTAAAGTAGCTCAAAACTCTGTTTTGACAGCAAGGTCAATTTTTGGAAGAAGGTGAAGGGTAAATAACTATTTCCAGGCTGTTCTCCATGAGAAATGAAAAAGAGTATCAGGGAAAATATAAAGAGTATCAGATCAGAAGATTTATAAGTGGAGATATTTTGTTCGAAGATTGGGCTCACTATGTTGCCATATCATCAAACTGACACCTCCTTAATAGTAGGCAGATGCAGTTTCATGAAGAGAATCAGGATATTAATGTTTTGTTTGTGGCTAGTATGGTTAAAATACATGATTCCTTTCGAGGAATATTTGGATCATATTTAGATTAAATTGTAATAATTAGGTGTTTGAGTCATAGTAGGACTCTGACTCCTAATTCGAAAGATGTCATTTTCTAGTTGTAAATGTCTAGTTAGTGGTCAGATTTGGTGTCAGTATTAGATTTTAATGATCTAGCCACTTGGCATATTGGATGTAAAGGCTAGATGCCTATAAGTAATGAGTACTTCGATGTATGAAGGGTTGGAAAATGTTATATCAGAAGACTAATTTTTTGTAAAGCTTTGGAGTTTCTACAATATTCAGTAACAATACAACTTTTCTTCACCTAAGATTCTTATTATATTTGAATGATTTTTTTTCCTATCTTTTAAAATGTTTTCTTCCAATGTCTTAATGCTCATTACTCAGAATTCATGATTGTTCATGCTCTGAATTCCTTTAAGTATTAAGCTATGGTATATCTCTCTTAATATTTTTCCTTCAATGTCTTGATGTCTCATTACTCAGAATTCATATATTACATGCTCTGACTTCCTTTGAACCTCAAGTTATTGAAAATTTCCTGTATGTGTTTCTCTTTCATTGAAATATTTACAAGCCTCAGCGTCCACAAGGAAAGCCTTTTTTATTGAGATCCCTGTCATTGACTCCATAGCCCAATGGTAGTAAGCATTCATATTTTCAACCTACAAATATATAAAACCAAGACACAAATAATAGAGTTAGCCATATATCTTATATCATTAACCAATATCATAAATCCCTTTGAGAGATCCCTCTCATACTAAAGAGGCTAAGCTTCAGTCACAAGATTGGTTTGAAACAGTTACTCCAAATTGACCATTGAAGTAGCCCAAGAGGACTCAATTTGGTGATAACAGAAGGCTCAGTGAGGAGAGGACTGAAAAAATAGCACAAGGCACCTAGAAACCATAGGGCTACAAACTCCACTGATAAGATAATGGACAAAAAATTGAGAAGACCGAGACTACAGAGTCAAAACAATCTTAGTAGACCAATTGCAAGGCAAAAAACCTATCTAGAGCCAAGAAACACTGACAAAAACTCAGAAAAGAGATCAAATCAAATCCTACAGGATTCGACGCGACTGTTTAGCTATAATATGTGCTAAACATGGGTTGGTGCACCTATGACAAAAGCAACATGTGCCAATCGGCACGACTGTTCAAGGAAAATCCACACCGAGCTATAAAACCATAGGAAAAAATAAAACCACTGAGCAGAGGTTAGACTTGACATTTTGGAACTGAATTGGATGGTTGAAAACAGTAAGATAAGTCAAGCAAAGAAGAAAAATGATGAAACGACCAAAGTCGAATCGACAAGAAAAATTATCGACAAACAACGAGATGAAAAACACACACTGATCCCCAGCGGATTCGCCAACTTGTTGTGTTTGTAAATCCCCTCTGCGGACAGAGGCAATCCCTCTAGCCCTAGGGTGGGTCTAGTAGCAAGAGGACATGCTAATGCATTGATTCCTAGTTAAAAAATGAAACTAAGTCAGGATATATGGCCTACCTTTGTTCCAACGCAGTTGTTGTCGCTGTGGCAGTAGTCTTGTAATATTACTTTTAAGGAATATCTGCAATATATCTAGTGAGGATGCTGTATAAGAAAATCAGTGAAAAAATAATTCAGACCAGGACTTGGATCCTCTAATATATGCTGTGTGTAGCTTAAATATAGAATGGCATCAGAAACAAATCACTCTAGCTACTTAAACAGATCTCCCCAACTCATACATGCATAAAAGCACCCCAATCCCACTCCTTCATAAAATAGAAATGCCGGAGACTGCAACAACATTATTTTTATTATGGAATCTATAGAAAATGATAGTTTAATACAGATCTAGAGCTTTCATTAAGCATGGAATCAGAAATGAGAGGTTAGACCTCTTTTACAAGCACCTCTGAATGCCCCGCCAAGGGTTTCCGACAAAATAGCAACATAAAAAGTAGCTCTGCAGAAAATAACGCTGTACCCAGTAACACTGCATAAAAAAAACCAAATATGATCTGAAATAGACAAAAAAATACAATAATTGGCCCAAGGCCTTCCTCAATAGATCTTCCGGAGTGAAATAGACTCCTCCTCCTCTGAAACAAGCACAAATGGAAAGATGCAACCCCAGCTACTGCAACTTCTGCAGAAATAACGCAATCCTTGGAAGTGACTACACTGTATAGGATGGAGAATGGTTTCCCTCAAGATAGATGATGAGAATTGAACTCAGGAACTCCTCCTCAGATCTCCCAATCAGCTATACCAATGGTGAAGATAGAATTCCCGCATGAGAATTCATTTGCACTAAAAAGTGCTGCAACTCTGGCTAAACAGCTTTGCAATCAATCATAAGACTGAGACAAGATGAATACATGAATGAATCTTTTGCTTCTATCTCGTCCTTCTTATCCTTGGTGAGCTTTCCCATCCGAGGCCCCACTCATGGGTGAGGTGACTTCCTTGAGAAGTTTCCTCCTTCAAAAATGCGTTGCCATAGTAGCTTTCCCTCATTTTTTGACAGCGCTGTTGACTTGTTCAACTGTAGCTAGATCATTTATTTGCCCCTCTTTCACACCAAAGAGGCTTTATTTTTTCCTCCTACTTCAATCCCTTTTCACACTGGGATATGTTTTATTGTCTTTCCTACTTTTTATTTCAAAAATTGGAGCAGTTATAATATTCCAAGTAGCAGTGGCCAATTGGGAATATTACAGTCCTCCCCGCTCAAAAGTTGCTTGCCCAAAAGCAACAGTAAAGAAGGATGCTGCAAGATCTTCTCTCCCTCCCAAGTGGCATCCTCATCTGGTATATTCCTCCATCGAATCAGATATTCCTTGATGACCCTGTTTCTCAGCTGCCTCTCCCTTGTGTCTAATATTGCTTCTAGCTACAAGATTAAGTGACCCTCATCATCAATATGGGGGAGTTCCATGTTGGCAACTACATGCCTCCCAATGGCCTTCTTGAGGCAAGAGACATGAAATATATTGTGGATCTTGCTCCCCTTAGGAAGCTCCAGCTCATATGCTACCTTACTGATACATTTGACCACCTTGTATGGCCCATAGAAATGTGGTTTGAGCTTCTCAGCTCCCTTCTCCTTGAGTGTGGACTGTTTGTAAGGCTGAAGACGTAGGTAGACAAGATCTCCCACCTCAAACTATCTCTCTATCCAACCACAATCTGCATACATCTTTAGCTGGTTTTGGGCAGTGGAAATGTTGTCTTTAAGTACCTTGAGTATGTCTTGGTTGTCCTGAATCCAATCCTTTGCCCTTGGAGCTTTACTTGCCCCAAACATAACATCAGAAAATGAGAGTGCCTCATACCCGTATAAGGCTCGGAATGGAGTCATGCCAATAGAAACATGATGAGTAGTGTTGTAACAATACTTCCCCAAGTGGAGCCAACGCAACCAAGCTTTCTACTGCCCTGCCACATAGTTCCTCAATAGACTTCTAGCCACTTGTTCACTATCTCGGTCTGTCCATCGGTTTGGGGGTGATAGCTAGTGCTTGGAGTCAAATCAGTCCCCACTAACTGGAAAAGTTCTTGCCAAAAGCCACCCATGAAGCGGTTGTCCCGTTCACTCACTATGGTCCTTGGGAGACCATGGAGTCTGAATACATCTCCGAAGAAGAGCTCAGCTACCTGTGAAGCAGTATAATGTGAAAATATGGAAAATAAATGAGAGTACTTTGTTAGTCTATCAACAACAACAAATATATAGTCCTTACCCTTACTATCGGTAAGGCGGTGATGAAGTCCATAGAGATACTTTCCCACTTCCCATCCGGAATAGGTAGTGGCTGCAACAATCCAGCAAGGTGAGTGTGATCTCCCTTATTATGTTGGCAAATGGTGCATTCCTTGACATGCCGGAGCACATCCTCCTTGATACCCTTCCATGAGAATCTCTCTCTGATAGATCTGTAAGTCTTTGTGAAACCTTGATGCTCGGCAAGTGGTGAATCTTGTGAAGCCAATAAGATCTTCTCCTTGAGCTTAGAATTCTTAGCCAAGAAGATCTAGTCTCGGTAATAGATAACCTCATCCATCACTCTGAACCTCTCATCCGATACCACCCCATCAAGTATCTCACATGCAAAGTCATCTTTGGAATACTAAATTAAGAGTTGAGCCTTCCAATCTGCGTCCATGCCCCTCAAGGACGACGCTGTGGGCCTCCGGGATAATGCATCAACTACTACATTGCTCTTCCCCTTGACATATTCTATGTCAAAGTCATAGGCTTGGATTTTTCTCACCCAATTCTGTTGTCTTTCCTGGAGCTGTCTCTGTTCAAGGAAGAATCTAAGACTGTTATGATCAATATTCACTTTGAACTTATTCCCCACCAAGTATTGTCGGAATTTGGCTAATGCATGCATGATAGCCAACATTTCTTTATCATAGATGAGGTACAACCTCTCATGAGGGAGCAGCTTCCTAGTCTCAAAGGCTATAGGATGCCCACCTTGCATCAAGACTACCCCAATACCTTCACCTGATGCATCACATTCTAGCACAAAAGGTTGAGAAAAGTCAGGTAAAACCAAAACAGGACAACTAATCATTACCTCTTTGAGCTTATCAAAAGCCATCTGCGCTTTAGGTGTCCAATGGAAAGCTCCCTTCTTTGTCAAGTCTGTGAGTGGTGCTGCTAGTTGTGAAAATCCTTTCACAAACTTTCGGTAATAAGTGCATATGCCCACAAACCCTCTGAGTTCTGTAACATTTCTGGGTTCAGGCCAATCTCTAATAGCCCGGATCTTCTCCTCATGTACCCTCACTCCATCCACTCTTATGATGTGCCCAAATACAACATCTCTGTGAGGCCAAATTCACATTTGGAGATCTTGGCATAGAATTGTTGCTCCTTGAGGATATGCAAAACTGTCTCAATATGCTGCAAGTGCTCCTCCCAAGTGTAGTTGTAGATAAGAATATCATCAAAGAAGACCAATAAAAAATTCCTCAAATGACCATGGAAGATGTGGTTCATGCAAGATTGGAAAGTTGCTAGAGCATTTTTCAATCCAAAGGGCATTACCAGAAACTCAAAATGCCCATAATGACATCTGAACGCTGTCTTGGGGATATCTTGATCTCTCACCTTGATCTGATGATACCCGGACCTCAAATAAATCTTGGAGAAGTATTTGGATCCCCTCAACTCATCCATGAGTTCATTGATCCTGGGTATAGGGTACCTGTTCTTCATAGTATTCTTATTCAAGGCCCTATAATCAATGCACATCCTCAATGTGCCATCTTTCTTCTTTACCAAAACCACTGAGGAAGCAAAAGGAATAGTACTAGGCCAGATGTGTCCTAGAGCTAGCAGTTCTTTTATAGCTCTCTCAATCTCATCCCTATAAGCCTTGGGATGCCTTGGACCCCTTGTTCCAACTCAATGGTGTGTTCAAACCCTCGATCAGGGGGTCTCCCTGGTGGGATATCTCCAAATACTATAGAATACCGGTCCAAGAGAGACTGAACATCTGGATGCACTGATGAATCCTTGCCCTTCACCTCTGATATATGCAGCTCCACTACCCATTCAACATCCCCTCTAAGCAGATATGCCTCCATCCTATGTGCTGAAACAACCTGAGGGGATATGTGTTTATACCCTTGATTCTTTATTGCTGGCCATCCTCCCCTCCTGTCCATTCCATCTCCAAGGTTCTCCAGTTAGTGGTAACTCTCCCAAGAGTGATTAACCACTGGACTCCCAATATGACATTGGTGTATGGAATATCTACCACAAAGAAGTGGTCTGTCAATGTATAGTTCCCCATAGTAATGGTTAGTGCCAAAACATACTTGGCACATTGCAGGGTCATAGCTCCTGGGACCAAAATTGAAAATCCCTCAAACTCCTCCATGGGGATTCCTCTCCTATGTACTAGCTGCGCATCAATAAAATTATGAGTGGCTCCAATATCTATCAATACAAAGACTCTTTTCCCCATGATGGTGCCTCTCACCCTCAAGGTTAGATACTTTGGGACTCCTCTTAACGCTGCCATAGCTCCCCCTCTTGGAGCAAAGTCTTCCATGGATTGTACATCGCTGGCATCCTTTTTTAAGAGGATATTGACATGATGTGTCCCTCCTGTAACACATTTCCCCTTCAGACCCTGAACATGGATTTCCTCCCTTGGTCTTGAGTGAGTCTCTTGCTGTAAGAAAGTTCTTGCCCTGAGCAAGATGTGTTGCAGATCTCTAGCTTTCTCCACAGCTTCAAGGAGTGTGGTTGGTTTAGTAGATTTGACCAACCCTTGTAATGGTTCAACCATCCCATTCACAAACATGCATACCTTCTTGCTCATAGTGAGGTTGGATACCATCACTGAGAGCTGCAAATACTCAGCAATGTACTCCTCAAGATCTCCTTCTTGCTTGAGCTCGGTTATCTTGGAAAAGTGGGCTTCTGGATCCCTTGGATCAAACCTCTCCACTATCTTCTTGGTGAAAGCTGAGTATGAAGTGATATGATGATGCCAAAGTGTGGTCAGTTCATGAAACCACCAATCTTGAGCTTCCCCTTCTAGGTGCAACACAGCTATCTTGATGGCTTCTATCTCAGAAACCTTGTTGAGCTAGAAGTATGTGTCCAGCTTCTCCACCTAAGCTTTTGCTATGCACTTAGGTGTCCCATCAAATGTGGGCAAGAAGAACCCTACCATACTGTGCTGTAGGGCTGATCCCTGCATCAAGTTCTCCTCCTTTTGATGAGGATTAATCCTCCTTCCATCTTTGATCCGGCAAAACTCCTGAAAGCTCAAGTGCTCCTTGAACCTTTGAGACTAGAGTTAATACTCTTCAAAATATTCCCCCATAGTGCTATCCTTATCTCCCCCAGTTAGAAATGAATGCATGGTGGAGCGTTGTGATGCAGCTGGATGCCCCGTGGATGCCCCATGCCACTTGTAGTGCTGGTACTTGCCTCATGGCAAAACCATAAAGAGTCTTCTTCATGTCTCATCTCCTTAAGATCCCTTGCAATGTTCTGTAGGGTTTGAAGTACTAGATTGGATATGCCTTCCTTCTCCATGCTAAAGATAAATCTGCCCCCCACAAGCTGAGCCAAGAGCAGAGCTCTGATACCACTGTAATATTCCTTTTCAGGAATATCTGCAATATCTCCAGTGAGGACGGTGTATAATAAAACCAGTGCAAAAATAATGCAGACCAGGACTTGGATCCTCTAATATATGCTGTGTGTAGCTTAAATATATAATGGAATAAGAGAAAAATCACTCTAGCTACTTTAAACATATCTCCCCAACTCATACATGCATAAAAGCAACCCAATCCCACTGCTTCATAAAATAGAAATTCCGGATACTGCAAAAGAGTTATTTTTATTATGGCATCTACAGAAAATGATATTTTAATATATACCCACAACTTTCACTAAGCATGGAATCAGAAATTATAGGTTAGACCTCTTTTACAAGCACCTCGGAATGCCTCGGCAAGGGTTTTCGACAAAATAGCAACATAAAAAGTAGCTCTGCAGAAAATAATGCTATACATAGAAACACTGCATAAGAAAAACTAAATATGATTTGAAATAGACAAAAAATACAATAATTGGGCCAAGTCCTCCCTCAATAGATTTCCCGGAGTGAAATAGACTCCTCCTCCTTTGAAACAAGCACAAATGGAAAGATGCAACCCTAGCTACTGAAGTTTCTGCATAAATAATGCAATCCTTGGAAGTGACTGCGCTGTCTAGGATGGAGAATGGTTTCCCTCAAGATAGATGATGAGAATTGAACTCAGGAACTCCTCCTCAGATCTCCCAATCAGCTATACCAATGGTGAAGATAGAATTCCCGCATGAGAATTCCTTTGCACTAAACAGTACTGCAACTCTGGCTAAATAGCTGAAGCTTGCAATCAGTCATAAGACCGAGACAAGATGAATACATGAATGAATATTTTGCTGCTATCTCCTCCTCCTTATCCTTGGTGACCTTTCTCATCCCGAGCCCCACTCATGGGTGAGGTGACTTCCTTGAGAAGTTTCCTCCTTCAAAACTGCGCTGCCCTAGTAGCTTTCCCTCCTTTTGTGACAACGCTGTTGACTTGGTCAACTGTAGCTAGATCATTGCTTTGCCCCTCTTTCACACCAAAGAGGCTTTATTTTTTCCTCCTAATTCAATCCATTTTCACACTAGGATATTTTATTGTCTTTCCTACTTTTTATTTACAAAATTGGAGTAGTTATAATATTCCAAGTAGAAGTGGCTAATTGGGAATATTACAAGTCTCCCGATCTTCATCCCGACACGTCGCGATCCTTCAACAGTGGTACTCAGGTTCCTGCATAAGGATCAGAGAACGATAGCGGCATACGAAACAATATTTTCATTCATAACTATCTAATTGGTAAAGGAAAATTAAATGTATTGCTCAAGATTAATCATATCAAAGCAAGACGGGAACCAAAACATTAGTCATGTATTGATTAAGAGAAAGAAACAGATTACAACCAAATGAGCCTTGACGTCATAGCCTCCTTCAGTGGGTCCAGTCAAAACACATCTCAAGCATTCGTCGAGGAATTGGAATTGGCGAGGCAATCAGCCTAGACTCTCTCTCGACAAGGGGTCTCTCTTTGCTCTATCTCACACCAGCTTATTCATATTGTTAAGCTATTCAACCATTCCAGCTATTGTACAAAATTTTTAGCTAGTTGCATCTATGTGAGAGAGATTTATTTATAGGAGAGGAGGAGGAGGTTGGGATCCCTCAAATGGTGGAAGGGAGGCCTTATCCTTTGGGAGGTTGCTAAAAAGTAGGGACCAAGAAGCCAAAGGAAGATTTTCGACGTTATTCAGTCGAAAAACCCATGCGGACTCCGCTCATGAAATGGTTGGCAATGGAAAATTCACTTCTATATTTAAAAAAATTTCCAAAAACAGCTCGGTGTGGGCAGTCCACTGAGATAGAGCGCTAATGGGAGGGAGGCCCAGTGATAATTTCTCTATTGGCGCGAGGCCATAACTGCCTGCCAGCGCCGACCCAAAATCATATGTCTTTGATGGTATGTTCCAGGAATAGTCAACAACGGAAATTTTCTTCTCATGGCAAGGGATGCAATGACACTACATATAAGTCACAGAAATGGTCCTCTAATGTGTGGGATGGGGATTGCAGGGACGATGAATTTTTTTTGTCTAACAGTGAGACATGGCTATTATCTCTACTTAATCTTGTTGAGAACTAAGACTTTCCTCACCTTCCACGTTATCATGTAAGGACTCCATACCCCATGGACCTTGGAAGGAGATCTACACTTTGCCATGATACAAGTAGAGGTATCGTGAACCCTTGAATTGTTCTATTCGATAAGACGGGACTATTATTATATAGACAGGTCTAAAAGGCTAAAGTTGCAAAGAATAAGTCATGTTGATAACAATACAGGTAACATTACAAAAAATGATAATGTTGGCAACAATTTAGAAAATTTGTTGATGGCAAAAACAAATGAAGTGTTACAGGAGCAGGGGATAAAAATTCTCATAAAATTCATTGATATCTTAGGTTGACCAAATCTGTCCTTCTAACTGATGCCAAGATAGAGCATTTTCAAATGCAGCTGGGAATCTCAAGAAATTGCCAAGGAAAAAACAGTTTCTGATTGTGAAATGCATTAAAAATTGAAGAAAATACAGAGTTAACTTGATCACATTGAGAGCATCTATTTACAATGACACTTGGATCAAGTTTTCTTCAAGGGAGTGTGTGTTCATTGGAGAATAAAAATGATTGGAGGGGTTGGTGAACGCCTAAAGGAAACATGGGCCATTAACAAAAGTTTGTCAAAATTGGAGGGTGTATCCTATTAATTTTCAAAGAAAGGGTCTTAAATAGGTAAAATAAGGAAATATATCCACACAAAACTACTAGAGAGCTTGTAGGAGAAGTTGCATACATTTTCAACAAATATATTATTGCATATTCCAAAAGTATCTTTAATTAATTCCATTATTTCAAAAGTATCTTGAAGTTGGGAAAAGACCTTGGGCACATAAATTAATGCAAAAATCTTAAGTCCAGTTTACTATCTACTAGTATTATTACCCTCTTCAACTTAAGCCAATTCCCATTGAATCAACATATCAGTGCCAAAGACTTTTTGGGCCCTGGATGTCACCGTGGATCTCCCTAATGTAATGTGGTGTCACAATATTCTATGAATTTTCAATGCCTGTGCATGTTAAGAAGACGGTGATGGAAGATATACTATTCTCCTCACTACAAGGAGAAGACCCTGTAGCGGAGGTTATAAAGGAGGTTTTTAGTGTTATAAAATTGGCAAAATTGTCAAAAAAACATTTGCTATAACATCCGTTTTTGGTAACGAAGGTTTTGGCAGAGATTTTAACGGAATTTCAACACAACTAAAAAACCTGGGCGGCCAGAGGTTATTATGGATATTTTTTTCATCGATACGCTACTAAGGTGTCAACGCACCAATGCGTGTCATATAGACGGTCGGCCCGTGGCGGTCGAAGGTGCATGCACCGGGCCGTAAAGGTCTAAAACCGCATCGGGTGCACTATAGGTGATATAACACATGGGTTCGTTCTAATTGGTATTGGGATTTGTGTGATGCCCATATGTCGTATTAACGCACCCATACATAGTCTTATAGAAGCGCACTGGTGCGCAGTATCAAAAAAGGCACTGATTGTCCTAATTGGTATTGGGATTGTTGCGGTGCCCATATGTCGTATCAAAGCATCGATTCGTAGGTTTTGTAGAAGTACCACCAATATCAACAAACACACCCATTGTCTTTAATTGGGACAGTATTTTAAAGTGCTTTTCCAGAAATGATAACCATCAAAACAGTCTCACATAAACGACCGTAATGCAGACCACAACACAATCGAGATTTATAATTGGTATTGGTATTTAAAGTGTGCCCACAGTCGTAGAAACACACTTGCAGATAACAATTGACACAACCGGTGTTCATTTTGTTTTTTTAGAAACACTTCACCTTGATAGTGCAATTATTGTGATTGTTTTAAATTCATTATTCATCAAAAGTCGACACATCTTATAATAATATTCATATTAATTAAATTTTTATTAATGCATTTGAATGTGATGTTTGGATTAATTTGTTATATCATATCATAATTATTGTGATTTTTTAAAAATTCATTATTCATCAAAATATGACACATATCTTATAACAATATTCATATTAATTAAATTTTTATTAGTGAATTTTAATGTGATGTTTGGATTAATTTGTTATATCATATTGATTTCACATCTTCATTACAATATTTATTCATCTACAATTTAACTGTGTTATGAAGGACAATGGAGAACGAAATAGAATAAATTAAAACACACACACACACACACATATATATATCTCAAAGCAAGGCATTGTATTTTTTGAAATATTTGTCCGTGAAATCAGACATTTTGTTTAATGTAATGGACATAGTGTCCCAATTGAAAGACAAAGGGATACTAATAACTGTCCCATTTTGTATGACAAAGACAGTCTTATATATATATCAAAGGGATACCAATAACTGTCCCATTTTGTATGACAAAGACAGTGTTATATATATATATCAAAGGGATACCAATAACTGTCCCATTTTGTATGAAAAATATAGTCTTACCAACAACTGTCCCATTTTGTATGACAAAGACAATCTTATATATATATATATATATATATATATATATATATATATATATATATAAGACCTGCTTTTTCATACAAAATGGGATAATGGTTGGTATCCTTTGTCTTTCAATTGGGACACTATGTCCATTATATTAAAACAAAATGTCCGCCCACAGACAAATATTTCAAAAATACAATGCCTTGTTTTGATATCCAAACATATTGTCATCATTCTTCGCTTGAATCGTCTCATCGCTTGAGCTACTTCCATGACTTGTAGTTATTTCAGAATGTTTTGTTCACGATGTTGTTTTTTCTTCTTCTTCACCGTCCATCTACAAACATAAAAATAAACTGTAATGAGTGTATATACATTGGTGAGAATAATGAAAATTGCAATATTAAATAATAAACATCAATGTAAATTGAAAAGAAATGACGTACCATAGCAATAATTGTCTCATGAACTATACACATTCTTTCAAAACCATGTAGTATGCCATCTTTCAAGATTTCATCTATTGGCACAGTTCCATAATTTGTTTCCTGCAAGTTTTATACCCCATAAAAAATCATATATTTAATATAAAATATTTTTTTGTTCTATTAATTATAGACAGAGCTAAGTAAAACAAGATTGATAGATGCTTACAAATTCCACAATTAATTTCTGATATGCCAACATATACTCACAACCCATATTTAACCCAATGTCAATCAACTCATCTGATGGTTCTTCTTTGTATGTTAGCACCTGTTTGAAGACATTCAATGATGATTTTTGTAAAACAACTTAAAATATACAAAAATGAAATCTAGTTAAGTTGCTATAGGGAAGTAACAATTACTCACAAACTTATATATCAACCATTTTCTTCCTTGTCGTCCTGTTTTATGTGCTGAATGGGTTCCATTTTCTTTTTATTTTTGGGCAAGAAAATACTTGAAAATTAATATTTAATGCTAAATTTTTTATTTATTATACCTAATGATCGAAAAATTCAACGATTACATGTTACATTTAAAGCACGTTGTTGTTGAGATGGCTCCTCCTGCGATGCAATTTTGTCCATTTCTTTGACCATCTCCTTGTACACCTTTTTGGACATTCCTACTGGCATATTTATGATATAAGCTTGTTCATCTTTTGAGATTTTCATAATCTTCCTGAAAATGTAACATGACAATAAACTATTTAATTTTTATATTGATATATGAAAAGTAAATATAACAAAAGTGATATTTATAAATAATTCTAGAAAAAAACATTTAAAGGAATATTACTTTTTCATTCCTTATTTTTTGTTGATATATGTTTTTTCTATTAAAAGTCTGACACGTCTCATTGACCAATTCTCTGGAAACTCTTCCGGTAGTTTAGATAAAATTTGGTTCTTGGGATCATTGGATTTATTTTGTATTGTAAGTGGAAATAATGTCTATACATTCGTTCCACTAGATCCCTCAAACTTTTGTAAAAGTTTTTCCCCCTTTCGTTAACCTCCAACACCACTTCAGATGAGCTAAGGAGCAATTCATTTTCATTTACATGTTATATTTTCTTTTTCTTTTCTTAGAACAACATTCCTTTTCTGAGTTGTTGGTCCCTTGAGAACAATTTTTTTTGGTAAGTTGGGTTATTCTATTAATTTCGAAAACATAAAGTTACATATGCTACAGGCTGGGTTGGCAAGTTGCACTTAGCTAATCCAAGCCTTTGTTACACAGTTTCTGGGCTGCCTCGGGGGAGGAATCCAGCCCAAACAAAAATTAAAACAAATAATTACATTATGCGCAGTAGCACTAACATATCTAAGAAACACAAAGTAAATGGTAGCAGAAAAGCACTGAGGGCGAGCATGAAAAAAAACATAGGAAAAATGTGTAGCTGCGCAGAATTCACTTTTCATCTTCATCATCATTGTTGGGGGCCTCCTCAATTGGGAAAGCAGGAGCCTGGGCAACGACTTCCTCTGCATATACCACTGTACGCCTGGGATTGCAGACCGGTGCACAAAGGATGGGGGAGTCTGGATCTACTCCATCGGGAACACGCGTCTAGATGCCATCGGATTCCATAACCCAGATGTCCGTATCCTCATCTTCCTTCTCTGGAACCGGAAACGGGTCAGTTTTGCGGTGTTGGGGGTGCGTCTGGGGAGAGATGGTGGACTTCCTCAGACCGCATATTCCTCTCTGCGCAGCATGCCCAGAGGCTTCTACATGCTACTCAGGATCGGGACTTTGACGTGAAAAAGTGATAGAAGAGGAGCCTTCCATCGACTCGAGACGATTATCCTTGCCATGATGATAACGGCCAGGGAGAGCTCCTCTCTGTCCTCCTCAGATAGTACGTTGGCGAAGTATTGGAGCCATTGCACACCGAGGCAGGGGGGAGTAGTTTAGGAGAAAAGGTAGCACAAAAGGGCGAGCATCAATGGGGCTCAGGGGGAAGAAATATCTGGGGGGAAGATGCACATGAAGGGGTGCAACAGCCCAAAGGAGACTGCACAGTGCTACGCTAGGAGTAAAGCTTTGCAGCCTTTTGAAGTTAGGGAGAAGCCAGAGCAGAGTTAGGGAGGCAAAAGGCCAATATAACAGACTGAGTATTGAAAGGGGTTGGGAGCTCATATTTTTAAAGGGGCAGGGAAGTGTGCGATGAGGATAGCAATGAGTGGGCTTCGCACACATCTGCATGCTATGATTGAGAACCTGAGCAGGCTCGAGGGAAGGGGTATGGCTGCAATATAGGTTAATCATGATGGTCATTAATGGTAATAGATGCGAGGTGATGCTCAGGACATGGTTAAGCAGTTCTCGTCCTCTCGTCATCATTTCTGATTCTGTGAGTCTCATGTGAGTGGCTAACGGTATGGTGATCCATAGCAGACGACGCTCTGCGCAGGAGATCTCCATTTCCCGGGGAGTGTGGGATGTGATTGTCAAGCGTGTAAATTTTGTCACCCGCATCCGGGGGGTCCCTGTAGAACATTAAACATATGTGAATTAATAGATTATTTGAAACATGTTATCTAATAATTTTAAGTATATTATTAATGAAAATTAAAAAAAAAGAAACTCATATTGGATCGATAGTATTTTTTCATTCACTTGATTCATCCTTTTGCAATTTTTCCATCAAGCTTTTATGCTCTTCTGGTCCTAGATCAGAAATAACCTTATCGAGCTTTGTCACTTTGTGGCTCTGCATGATACACAATAAAAAATACATATTAGTTAAACTTACATATAGTTCAAAAATATTATTTTTTGTAAAGACTGTACAAAGAACTTGCCTTTTTTGCTTTTCTTAATGTGTTATTAGTATTTTTTTACTTGATCTATTTTCAACCATTTCTTTATCAATATGAAACATGTACCATATCATTCATTAATATATTTTATAAATAAATTGTCAACTTTTCAGGTAAAAAAAATATATCAAGAAACTGGTGCGCTTTTCATGGTGTACGCACGGACCTCGGTGTGTGGTGGTCTTATAAGCACACCTCCCAAATAGTATAAAACATCGTATGGTGCTCTATGTCAACAAGGAGAACTGGTACATTACATGTTAAGCACCACACCGATTAACACAAACAAAATAATAAAAATCGTCTAGTGTTAGTTTTTGTAGCATATGGTGTCGTGGATGGGGCGGTGTGACCTATTTTTATAAACGCCTCGCGCAAATAGGAGACCACCATACGGTGCTCTCTGTCAACTAGGAAACCCGGTTCGTTATATGTTACATGGTGCACCAATTAACACAAAATGATTTTTTTTTTTTTTCCAAATAGTACATGAGCGGTGCGTTATAATGAAATAGCGCACTGGTGCCCTATTTTACATATGGTGCACATATTAAATTTTTTTTTTTTTTAAATTATTTATCAGACAGTACGTGCACGGTGTGCTGGGATAAGCCAGCGCACCAATGTGCTAGGTTACGCAGGGAACACTGATTAAAAAAAAAATTGTTTTTAAAAAATCACGCAAGGGCTGACATGGATTGGGATCCAAATATGCAAGTCGTCCCATGGGTTGGATGTCATAGGCCTATATATATAGCAATACAAACCCTACAAGTATAAAATGAAAAGCCCTAATTCTGAAATCACAGAAACAGGAAGAAGCAAGGGCATAAACAAAAAGAATGAAGTGTTTAAGGCAAAAATGGATTTTTTATTTTTATTTATTTATTTATTTTGTTTTATTTATTATATATATATATTTTAAAATTTTATTTTATTCTATTTTATTTTCTTAAAATGAACAACAAATTGAATTTTTTTACTTGTTGTGTAAAAAATACTGTAGAAAATGTAAAAATAAAATAAAATTTAATCACGAGATCATTTTAAATTCTATGCTACAGGGTTTGAATCACCAGAGGTTTGGAATTATGATTGTCGGAATAGTTATGTTCGAAAGTATTTCACTGCTCCATAGTGCTCTCGTGCTCTCTTGCCCCAGGTATGTCTCGTGCAGATCTCTGGCTGATTTTTTTTGCAAAAATAGTGAAATAATGAAAAGTGTTTAGTATTTAAAGAATTGTTTTATGAAATTAGATTTTTGAAAATATTTTGTCGCCCCTTTTTCAATTTACTGTTTTTTTTCACTTAAAAAAAATAAAGTTGCGTTTTTTTGTTTTTTGTTTTGTTTTTGTTTTGTTAACTAAAACAACACCGGTACAGTTATATTTACATAAGCACCAATAACAAGAAGTCCATTTTTAAGGCACCGAAATTACTTTTAGGTGTGTGCGCTAAAATTTATTGTTGATTTTTCTCAAATGGAGGGAGAAAATATCATAATTATATCGAATGGAAAATTCTTGAAAATCCAACTCATTCCATAATATTTCTCAAAGTCCATCGTGGAGTTCTCGCTATCCATATCGAGACGTAATATTTACTTCATATTTTATTTATATTTTCATTATCTAATTGAATTTATGTTTTTTATCCATGTCAATCAAATTAATAAAATTTATAATGTATACAAATTTGTAGGTTCATGTAGATTCAGAATCGAGTTTAGATGCACAAAATAATCAAACAGCTCCAAAATGTCAGAAGCTCTTATTAGGAGCAACATATCGGAAGGCAAATTTGGTAGATGAAAATGGAAAGTTGCTTCACCCTGCCAATTGTAACAATATTGCATCTTCTAGCCACAACCCCGAGACAATGATGGTAATAATAATTGTTTGGTATGTTAATGTAATTATTTCAACGTCAAACAAATTAATCATGCATTGTCAACGTTCTTACTCATTGATATCATAGATTTTGTACTAATCATGTTCAATTTTTTTTTTTGAAATTATTAGGATTCTAGTGATGATGAGGGACCTACCTACTGTCTTCCATTGCACCCCATGAAAATGTCAAATCCAGAGAAGGCTGAATTAAGAGAAAATAGGAGAGGAACGGTACCAAGAATGGTTGAATCAACCACCGATTCAATTCCCGCTATTTCCAGATTCACCAATTAGGAATGGATACAAAAATAGTAGTTCTTCAGAAGCTGGCAATGGAGGCAATAAAATATAGGTTGGTATGGATGATTACTTAAGGGATACGACTGCCATGGAGACAATGTTGATAAAAGCATTCTAAAACGATGATCAGCTAAGGGATGGTGCTCATATCGCTGACACCTTCTTCGAAAGCCTTAAATTTGCTTCCACCACCCCTCTCTTTGGACCTGGCGGTCAGTCAAAGTCTACTTGGTTGGGGTCAATGATGTTACTGTACAACTTGAAATCAAAATTTGTCTTGTTGAATGCATGTTTCTTGAAAATTTTGTGGTAAGTTACCATAAATTCCTCCCTTATATAAATTTGAGAAATATAATCACACAATGAACATTACAAATGGTCAATTTTATGAACATTAATAATTATATCGACATTAATGTACATTTAATATTTTCCATGATCACAAACTACAGGTTATTCAAAGATAAGGTTCTTCCGAGTGATAATGTCTTCCCCGGTAGATGCGAAGAAGCAAAGAAATTGTTGAAAATGTTGGGTGTTGAGTACATATCATATCATGCATGTCCATATGATTGTATTCTATATAGAGGAGAATATGCAGACAAAGAGATATGTCTGAAATGTGGGCATGACAGGTATGATAAATAAAAAAAGAAGGGTAAATCACGTGGTCCTCCTTTTAAGATATTGAGGCGCATGCCTATAATCCCAAGGATTCAAAGGCTCTTTCGTTGCAAAGAATTAGCTATGTTGCAGGGATATAATGCCTCACACATAAGTGAGTTGGGATTTATGTGAATCCTAACTGATTCAATAGCCATGAAGCATGTAGAGGATACATGGCCCGAAAAATTCAAGGATGAAGTATGAAGTCTACGACTCAGCATAGCGATGGATGGCGCCAACCCATATTCCCTCCACAACACAAAATATTTTGTTTGGCCTGTAGTAGTGATCAATAAAAATACCCCCCCATGGTTTTCCATGAAGAATGAACATCTTATGTTGGCTCTCATAGTCCCTGGTAGAAGACAAGTGAAGAATATGGATGTCTACTTACAACCACTGGTAGATGAATTGAAGGAATTATGGGATGGGATAAATGTATAATATGTATTAAGGCACATCGCAGCAGAGAGGAGTTTTAAGTTGTATGTCATATGTGCTTATTTTCAGAAGGTAAATCCCCTTTGCGGACAGAGGTGATCCCTCTAGCCCTAGAGTGGGTCTAGCAACAAGGGAACATGCTGGACTTTCAGACTCCTAGCTTATAAATGAAAAAAGAGTTGGGATAGATGACCTACCTTGGTCCAATGCTCTAGTCGTAGCTTGCAGTAGCGATCCTCTGATATTTGTATTCACACATCACGGTCCTTTAGTGATAATGCCAGTGTACCTGCACAAAGATCAAGTGAACGGTGACAGCATACGAAACATACTTTCATTTACAAATATTCGATTGGTGGAGGAGAATAAAACATCTTTCATATGATTAAACACAAAATTGGAACCAAAAACCATTCATGTATTAATGATAGAGAAAATAAGTTTACAACTTTAATGCCTAGATGTTGCGGCCTCCTTCAATGGGTATAGTCGGGCGCGTCTCAACCATTCGTCGGGGATCGGTTTTGATGAGGTAACAAGCCTAAAGTCTCTCTTGACAAGGGGTTCTTCTTTGCCTTCTTCTACACACTATCTATAGTAATGATTTTTCAACTAGTTGAAACAATGTGAGAAGGAAGTATTTATAGGAGAGGAGGAGGTGGTTTGGGATCCCTCATAAGCTGGAAGAGAGGTCTTATCCCTTTGGGGAGTTACACAATTGTAGGAAACAAGAATCCAAAGGGAGGACTTCAACATTATTCAGTCGAACAAACCATGATGACTCCACTCACGAAGTTGTTAGGCATGGAAACTTCGTTTCTATTTAAAAAACCTTTCCAAAAATAGCTCAGCGCATGTGCCCCATTGAGACATAGTGGCAATTGGCGTGGGGCCCAGTGTTAATTTCTCTATGGGCGTGAGGCCATAACTTCCTACCAGCACCGACCCAAAATCACATGTTTTTGAGAGTCTGCTTGAGGAATGATAAACAGGGGAAATTTTCTTGTCATGCCAAAGGATTCAATGACACTTATAGCAAGGTATGAAAATTCACAGAAGTCACTAAAATGGTTCTCCAATGTTCGGGATGGGGATTTTAGGGACGGTGCCAAAATATTGTGTAAAATATGCCCCCTAAAGAATGAGGTTCGAGAGAGAGGGAGGGGTGAAATGCTTTATGAGAACACGCCCAAACCAAACGCCGCCGTCGAAAGACCTGCAAGAACAAGTACAACTGATATCTATGATACATGAATATGTGGTATGGGCGTAGCCATCCATAATAGAGTACATACAAAATAATATCTGAGGTATAGACGCAACCATCCAGTAAGAAGGATCATCAAATAGACTCAGATATGGTTGCAACCATCCAATCAGAAGAGTCATGCATATAGTCATGATAAACCAAATCGTTTGGCACCCTAGATTTCATCAGAAAAAACCCAGGGTCTTGTGCTCCATCTCGACCCGAACAAGCACAAATTCAAGCAGGCGAATTAGTGAGATGAGGTCAAACATGCAATAAAGTCACCTAATTACCAGTCAATGATGAAAGTTGTTAACATGCGCGAAAAAAACCACCAATAATGACAATGGATCTCAAGGTACAACTAGTACAATCTGCGGAATGTGAATAGTGAGCTGGAGTCGAACACCCACGAAATCACTCAATCGAAGGCCAATGATGAGGACCTGTCGTCGAATGCGAAGAACTTGCCATTGAGGCATGCAAACTCCAAGGTACTGGAAGGGACTCTGTAGATCAGCTTCCTGGATAATGAGCTGAAGTCAACACAAAGTGAATGGTTGAAGGAGGGCTGTAATGTTTCCCACATCATCGACATGAGACAAAGGAACAAGATGATAGTGAATCGGGACTAAACAGAGGATCATAGGTTGAAAAATGCAGAAGGAAACTTCTCTTGAACATATTGGCGACACGACTCTGGAATTTGGCAGTATTTGACATCAAGGGATATGAGGTCATGATGACATGGCAAAGAGCATATGAGAGACCAGAACAGATAGCCCAAACCCATGGAGGCAAAAATGATGAAATGGGATGTCCCCAACCCGACACGAATTGCAGACAAGTGTCATGTTCAAGAGCAACATACTGCCGACACAACTGAGAACTAGTTCCATTTTCCTGTACCATTTCTTGTGAGTAGCCCAATTATTTTGGAAACAAGCTTGAAGGGGATAGGATATGCTTGTCATATAATTTTTTCCTTTAGAAAAATCCATCATAGTACATTTTACGAGCCCTAGGAAGGAGGAACTCGGTTACGTCATGGTGGCGATTTCTGGTCTTAACGATTCTGACAAAGGAAGAACTCAACATATTTTCATGTTTAGAGAGTTTGAAAATAAGAAAAAAAGAAAACTCCAGCAACGATTTGAAAATGGAAGTATTTTTAAATGCTGTAAATGCTGTGCAAAGTATCCATTTCCATTTAATTAAATGTTTGCAAAATTCTCCATGTCTTTTAAGTTAAACAAACTGCTTTTGATATGTTTTCTGAGTCTTATGTGTGAGGGAATGTTAATTAAGTTTTTTGTTTAACATATTAAATCAGAAATACACAAAACAATAACTTCAGCATAACATGACTCAAATATTTGGTGAGCAGTTCACCCCTCCTAGGCGACGTCTGCTGGACCAAGCCTCCTAAATTGGCTTGTCCTCTTGTATTAAAATGCTCCAAAATGCTAATAAAAGTTTAAAATTTCCTCAATAGGCAAATCTGACTGTAAATATAGAATCAAAAGACATGAAAATGCTAAAAATGCCTTTCCATATTCACTAAACAATGAAATATTACCAAGTATAGTGCCTTCTTCAACAAGGCCCTGATGGCTATTTTAACTCCTCTAAAGATTTTTGGGTTGTATAAGTCCTCAAACAGTTCTAAAACCTCTTCCATTAGGTTTAGAAGGTATAAAATAGTTGAAAATGGTTTTTGGTTCACCTCAAAAAGTGAGGTACAACTCAATACAACTCCATTTCCCCAATGGCCCTGATGGCTCTCCAAACTTCCCTGAATATTTTCAGGCTCTAAAAAGTCTTAAAAAAGTTTTGAAACCCCTTCCATTAGGTTGAGAAGGTGGAAAATAGTTGAAAATGGTTTTTGATTCACCTCAAACAGTGAGGTACAACTCAATACAACTCCATTTCCCTAATGGCCCTTATGGCTCTCCAATCTTCCCTGAAGCAAAAATGGATGTAAAACACCTCTACTACCTCTGGAACCTATCCAAAACACTCCATAATGCTTATAATAGCCAAAATTGACCAAAATTTCATCCAATTTGGTCTTAAAAAAGTTTTGAAACCTCTTCCATTAGGTTGAGAAGGTGGAAAATAGTTGAAAATGGTTTTTGATTCACCTCAAACAGTGAGGTACAACTCAATACAACTCCATTTCCCTAATGGCCCTTATGGCTCTCCAATCTTCCCTGAAGAAAAAATGGCTGTAAAACACCTCTACTACCTCTGGAACCTATCCAAAACACTCCATAATGCTTATAATACCCAAAATTGACCAAAATTTCATCCAATTTGGTCCAATATTGGAGAAGTTATGACCAAAACAACATTTTTCCCAATGTCACTAAAAACACTCCACTAAAAGTGGAGGAACTGCAGATAACCCGACCAAAATGGAAATTCCTCCCAAATTTGTCGGATCCGCTCCAAATCTAGTGGACTGTTAGCAGTTACAATAAATGTTAAGTAAACGTGCTCACATGTGCTGTCCACACCTCCGCTCATACCACCGCAATAAATGTTAATACAAACTACCATGTTAACAATTTGAGTGGTCACATTTATGTGGCATTAACCGAAAACTCAACCACCTGTGTGGAGCCCCCGGTATCTACCATTTGGTCGTATGGAGTATGTTCAGTGGGGGGGATGGCCCCCTATTTCTGCTGCCCAAATCGACATTAAAGTTCAAATACGACGTGAATCCCATAACTAATAAGAAACAAATTGTAGACTGGCTGGTTGGGCATGGCGTTTGCGGGAGATAGGTCTTGGGTTCGAAACCCGTAGACATAAAATAATTTTTCCATACAACATTTCCACGGCCTAGGGGCCACGTGGCGGCCTCCGGGCTTGCCACATGGCAACCTCTGGGCTTGCTACATGGCAACCTCCGATTGGCCACCAAAAACCAAAGTCAAACTGCTAACGAACCATACCTTGCCAAGTGTCAAAATATGATTAGCATAAATGGAATATTCCAAGGAATATATATATATATATATATATATATATATATATATATTTTAAAATTTTTCCAATTTAGAAAATTCAACTTTGGTCAACTCAATTTTTGGAGTTTACTGAAAACTTCAAACTTGCATAACTTTCACATACGATGTCGGATTTGAGTGCCATTCACTGCGCCAGGATCGTATCGACGAGGCCTATCCGGTCGTTTAGGTTGTAAGTGATTGTGAACACTTTCAATTTTGAGCTTTTTCCATAGCTCTGACTTGAGCTCCTGATCACACCTCCCAAATGAGAAGCTTTTGGACCCCAAAATCTCACTGAAATGCTGAAACTGAACTGTACAGAAAATGAGAGTATAACAACATCCTCTTCTCTTCAGCCTCTAAAAACTTTCTTTGCATGGCAAATGAATTTGAAATTCAACTAGAAAGAAATTCACTCTTCCCTTCACTAATGCTTATCTTCCTGTCAAGAGCTGCTTTTCTTGCACTCACTCAGAAAATTACTGGCGAGAAAATTGCAGAAAGAATCTGAACATCATGTCCCAAATGGACTACAAGCTTCTTGCAAAATCCTGTCACAAGAATGCACATCAATCTTGAAACAAAAATCTCATGCAAAAATTTGAAATGAAGATCACCTCTTTGCTCCTTCAAAGCATTGATTGTCAGCTTCCTGTAACATCAAATATATGGTAATTCTCTTTGCAAAATGGTGTATCCATTTATTGATCCACAATCGACAACACCTTTGACTCAAGCATAAGTCGTGCAACATGCGACATCAACAACAAGTTGACATGAAATGTGCTATACAATTGACACAATCATCAATGTAAAAAGTGTACCCACAATCGACACAAGTCGGCAAACATGTGTGACACAATCGACACAAGTCGATAAACAACAATATATATCTTTACAAACAAATGTGTATGTATCAGTGTACAATGAACCTATATACAGTTCGCTAATTACACATACAATCTCTATGTACATGTGCAACTTCAACTATTCTTTTCAAATACCAACAAGTACATCATCCCAAAAAAAACATGTGGGTGACTAAGAGCTGAACTTAAAGACATTGCTACAACATAAGTGAGTATCATAATCATCTTTTACACTTGCATGGTGAAATTTTGCAACAACAAAGAAATTCCTTCAACTGAAACTGCTTTTACATGCAATCTTGCATCAACTTTTCAACTGAAATACATGTATACAAATCTGAAATTTGCATGTACAAAATGAGTATGACTTATTGCATTAAGAAGTTAATCCACTTCCTATGAAGCCAACTCCATGGCATCTTTTCCTGCTGCAACACTTCTTCATGTGAATCTTCCATATTCACATCGATAATGGAATTCATAGATCCACTTGCGCTAATATTTTTGTCTTCTAGCTGTATGTGCTTTGGATGACTTGTTGGATGAAAAGTCCAACAATGAGAGACATCATGTCTCTTTTTTTGACAAAATGTGCAACTCTTAAGCACTTTCTGAGAAAGTTTTCTTTGCCTCTTCTACTTCCTGTGTGCTTTCTTTTTCAACCAACATCTTGAAGCAACATGGTTAAATCCACCACAAAATGTGCAACAAAAATTTCTTTCATTTGAACAAGAAAAATTATCATTCTTTGCTAAAACATAATCAAATTGATCATGTGAATAATTATACCTGTTGTGCTATTTATAATGTCCATCCTTTTTATCTTCATGAGACGATGAACTAATAGAGGCTACAACTTTCTTTTTCAAAATTACATCACAGTTCTTGTCTTGAAAACTGTTTTAACTTGAATACTCCCCATAAGCGGCATGTTTACCCTCTACTTGTTCCAATGAGGGCTTAAAACAATGACAATCATCCTTAAAACAATTTTGACATATATGCATTTTAGAACTTGGAATAAAGGTTCTCTTTAAATTTGCATCACATGCATTCAAGGATTTGGAGTCTTCGCCATTAAACTGCATATAACCAAGACCAACATTCTTGGGTCACTCCACAAATGAAATAGGGTCAACCATGCCTTGTACATGCTTTCCCAAACCTTTGCCTTCATGATAGCCCATTTTAAACATTAATTTGGACCCTATACCCCTTGTATGTTTTCCAAAAGAACCAACACACTTTTCAATTGAGGAAATTGAAGGCAAGTTGGAATGGTTTACCTCTTCCTCACGCTTGTTCTTGGACAAATATTCTTGAGCTTGAAGGAGTTGTTTCTCCATGTCATGCAATATTTGGAGAATTGTTTCCTTCTCTTCCTTCATGGCTAACAATTGTACATGAAGCTTAACACTTTCTCTTTGATCCTCAATCAAAATCTGCACCATGTCCTTCACCTTAATGAACTCATTCTTCATGTCATCATTGAAGAAGCTCGTGAAGGAGGAAAATTCACTTGTGGAATAAGTTTTCATTATGTAAATGGTCAAATTAAAAAAAGTAACTTCCAAAGAAAAGTTCTCAAAGCTTTCAAACAAATTACAAGATTTTAACCAAATGTCTTTACAGCCATACTCTTATTCAAGCAACCATAAAACACAAACTCCAATAGTTTTTGTAGAAAACAATAATCAAGTGGGTTTGTTTTCCAAAGATAATATTGAGGTACTTTGGGGTAAGGAAATAGTCTACAACTCTTTTTTCCTTCCAAGACTTAGCTAACAACAACTATCTTTTCAACTCAAGCAAACTCATACAATCAACCATTTGCAACCAATAAAACAGTTAATATTTTACAATGTTTTAACACCTTTTTCACAAAAAAAAATTCTCAACCTAAGCTCTGATACCATCTGATGTGAAAATGGAAGCATTCGTAAATGCTGTAAATGCTGTGCAAAGTATCCATTTCCATTTAATTAAATGTGTGCAAAATTCTCCATGTCTTTCAAGTTAAACAAACTGTTTTTGATATGTTTTCTGAGTCTTATGTGTGAGGGAATGTTAATTAAGTTTGTTGTTTAACATATTAAATCAGAAATACACAGCACAATAACTTCAACATAACATGACTCAGAGATTTGGTGAGCAGTTCACCCCTCCTGGGCTACGTCTGTTGGACCAAGCCTCCTAAATTAGCTTGTCCTCTTGTATTAAAATGCTCCAAAATGCTAATACAAGTTTAAAAGTGCCTTAATAGGCAAATTTTATTGTAAATACATAATCATAAGACATGAAAATGCTAAAAATGCCTTTCCATATTCATGAAACAGTGAAACATTACCAAGTACAATGCCTTCTTCAACAAGGCCCTAATGGCTATTTGAACTCCTCTGAAGCTTTTTGGGCTATATAATTCCTCAAAAAGTTCTGAAACCTCTTCCATTAGGTTCAAAAGGTAGAAAATAGTCGAAAATGGTTTTTGGTTCACCTCAAACAGTGAGGTACAACTCAATACAACTCCATTTCCCCAATGGCCCTAATGGCTCTCCAAAATTCCCTGAAGCTTTTAGGGATCCAAAAGTCTTCAAACAGTTTTGAAATCTCTTCCATTAGTTTTAGAAGGTGTAAAATAGCTGAAAATGGTTTTTGATTCACCTCAAACAGTGACATACAACTCAATACAACACCATTTCCCCAATGGCCCTCATGGCTCTCCAAGCTTCCCTAAAGAAAAAAGGGTTGTAGAACACCTCTATTGCCTCTAGAACCTATCCCAAACACTCCAGAATGCTCAGAATACCCAAAATTGACCAAAATTTCGTCTCATTTGGTCCAATATTGGAGAAGTTATGACCAAAACAACATTCTGCCCAATGTCACTAAAAAAACTCCACTAAAAGTGGAGGAACTGCAGATAACCCGACCAAAATGGAAATTTCGCCTGAATTTGTTGGACCCGCTCCAAATCTGGTGGATAGTTAGCAGTTACAATAAATGTTAAGTAAATGTGGTCACATGTGCTGTCTGCACCCTCTGCTCATACCGCCATAATAAATGTTAATACAAACTGCCGTGTTAACAATTTGAGTGGTCACATTTATGTGGCATTAACCGAAAAATTAACCACCTGTGTGGAGCCCCTGGTATCCTCCATTTGGTCGTATGGAGTATGTTCTGTGGGGGGGCTGGCCCCCTATTTCCGTCGCCCAAATCGGCATTAAAGTTCAAATACAACGTGAATCCCATAACTAATAAGAAACAACTTGTAGACGGGCTGGTTGGGCATGGCGTTTGCGGGAGATAGGTCTTGTGTTTGAAACCCGTAGACATAAAATAAATTTTCCATACCACATTTCCATGGCCTAGGGGCCACGTGGCGGCCTCCGGGCCTGCCACATGGCAGCCTTCGATTGGTCACCAAAAACCAAATTCAAACTGCCAACGAACCATACCTTGCCAAGTGTCAAAATATGATTAGCTTGAATGGAATATTCCAGGGAATATTCTAAGAATATTTTGAGGAATATTCCTTGGAATATCTTTTTAAAATTTTTCCAATTTAGAAAAGTCAACTTTGGTTAACTCAGTTTTTGGAGTTTACTGAAAACTTCAAACTTGCATAACTTTCACATACGATGTCAGATTTGAGTGTCGTTCATGGATCTAAGATCGTATTGATGAGGCATATCCAATCATTCAGGTTTCAAGTGATTTTGAACATTTTCAATTTTGAGCTTTTTCCATAGCTTTGACTTGAGCTCCTAATCAAACACGTCCCTTTTCGCAGGTAGTTTCACAGATTCGAAAAGGTAGAAAACAACATCTAAGAGAACCTCTTAGTCGTAATTGGCTAAGGTATTCCTTTTTTGTAAATAATCTGTCCCAGCCCAAAAAAGGGGTAAACGTATACTGGGTAGATGACATTTCATAGCTTTTAATGAGTTCAAAATGACAAGAGTCTCGAAAATATTTTTAATTTTAGAGAGTCAGAAAAGAGTTGAAAGATGACTCCAGGGTGTTACTTTTTCATGTTTTTACCGAGTCCGAAAAATTAATAAAAAACAACTTGTCACTTCATCATCATAAGTTTTAGGACCCGTTGATGCACAAGAAACACATGTAAAACCCATTTTTTGAGATTAAATATTAAAATAATCGAAAAATAAGCTCAAAAACCTAATTAGGGTTTCGAAAAGGTTATAAAATGACAGAAATAGTAAAAATAAATTACTTGTCACCTTTTCACCTCTTGTGAGCAATTTTCCATTTTTAATTGTGGTTTTGTGGAGCTGGCAGCGGAAAATCCAGGAGACCAATCATGAATCCATTTTCTTCAGGTAAGAGCTTTGATCCTTGCCTGTGCAGCTGTCTTACCGTCAACTGTGAGTGTAGGCATTACTTCGACCCATTTGGTGAGGTAGTCCATGGCTACGATGATATAAGCATGCCCCCCGTCCAAGTGAGGGTTACACGTCATAAAATTGATGCCCCACTTCGCAAAGGGACCAACGGTAATGACATGATGGAGGTGAGCGGGTGACGCGTGTATCTTGCGCTGGTAAATCTGGAAATCGTGACACTTATGGACATCAACAATGTGATCTTTAAAAATAGTAGGCCAGAAATATCCAACACGAAAAATATTTTGTGCAGTAGCATATCCAAACATGTGACCGCCACATGCACCAGAATGGCAGTCATTGAGGACTTTTTCAGCTTCCTCGAGGGTTAAACATCGGCAGAGAACAAAATCAGCTATGATGCGGTATAGAGTATCTCCAACTATGTGATAAGGTGGCGAATTATGGCGGATGCATCGACGAGCATCCTTCGTGAACTCGGATCGGAAAGTGGAATTCTGGATATAGATGATGACATCACCGTACCATGGATCAAGGGTGCTAATAAGAAAAAGAGTGTCGTCCGGAATGTGTTCCTCAGAACCAGATGGAGCAGAGTCAGAAGGTAAAGAGAAAATCAAATCGGAAAAAACCAATGATTTCTTCGATTTGGCGGTAGTGAACTCCAAATCTAACTCTTGGAGGATAACAATCCACTTTGAGTACCCCCCTCCCCCGCAATTGTTGAGTTAATATATAGGTCATGGGGCTGCAATAAGAAATCACGGTGGTCGTACATAGTAGAATATAATGGCGAAAATGCTGGACGGCTTGAAGAACAACCAACACCAATTTCTCGACATGTGCGTAATGTGTTTCGGTATCGAGAAGATTGCGACTCAAATAATAAATGACATGCTCATCACCATTATCGTCGTCCTGTACTAGAACCATGGCAATAGTGCTAAATGCGGCAACAAAGTACAGGGAATATTCACGATGATAATTGGGAGGACGCAAGAGAGGATCATTGATAAGTAATGTCTTTAGTGCATCAAAATATTTTTGGGCAATATCATCCCAAAGGAATAGGACGACTTACTTAAGAAATCGCGTGAATCCTTTGGCAACTTCAACATAGTTCGGTATAAAATGATGCAGGAAATTAGCTTTCCCTTGGAGATTTTGCAACTGATGTAAAGAGGAAGGGGAGGGGGTATGGACAATAGCTTCGACCTTGAGGGGGTCAAGACGAATTCCATATTTAGAGATGATAAACCCTAGGAGTCTACCGGAATTGACGCAAAAGACACACTTATGCGGATTGAGCCGAATGTTATAGTGTCTACATCGAAGAAATATTTGACAGAGATAGTCTAGGTGGTTCGTGTGCTTAGAAGAATGAATCGGAAGGTCATCCAAGTAAGGTTGAACAACATGCTTAATATCATGAAAAGCGTACGACATTTCTCGTTGAAATGTAGCCCCAACATTCTTAAGGCCAAAAGGGAGCTTCTTGTATGCGAAGGTACCCCAAGGATAGATAAAGGCGGTATTGTGTTGATCAGTCGGAAGAATATTGATCTGGTTGTAACCAGAAAACCCGTCCATAAGGGAAAATATCTCACTCCTAGCACATTTGTTAATTATCTGGTCAATAAAAGGAGTGGTATAGTTATCCCTAGGGTAAGCGCGGTAATCCACATAGACACGAATAGTACCCTGCTTTTTTCCAAAAGAACAATATTAGAAACACATTTTGTCAAGGGAATCGAGTAAATGAAGGAAACTTTAAGAAGTTTTTCAACTTCTACCTTAATGGCAACTGCCTTTCTAGGGTGCACGGGACGAACACGTTGGTGAATAGGCTTTGCGTCCGGATAAGTAGGGATCTCATGCACGACTATACTTGGATCGATGCCAAGAATTTCTTCATAGGACCAAGTGAAAACACCGTGAAACTCTCAGAAGAGACTAGTGTAGACCTCGATCTCATCAGGAGAACAGGTAACCCTAATATGGATGTTCTTGACAACCCCTAGTTTAATGGAGATGTCAATAGGCATGGTTTGCGTAATGTTTCCCAGGTTACCCTCCGTGAAAACTTCATGTATCAAGATGGGCGTATGAAGCGGTTGGGAAGGAGCTTGGGAAGCGAATTTATCGAGACAAGTAGACATGGCCCTAAGGCCAAGCATAAAATAGGAACAATGATGACTTTCATCCCAAGGAGGATCCTCGAGAGACAAGGTTTCCATGATGGTCTCATCAGTGGGAAATATCCGTTCAAGGGATCGTGCGAATCCGAAGCACCAAACCAAGGGGATTGAGAATACGTGTCAAGAGACGCACTCGAAGGAGTATGATCAGGGGGAGGAGGAACCGAAGCTGAAATAAATTCATAATAATCAATTTCTATTGGGCTTAACAACATCGTGTCACCAAATGAATCAATCTGCTCAGGCGAAGGGATGACCCACGGATCAGAAGATGTGGAGATCATGTGGACCTAAGTAGTGTTGGGCGGAGGAAGAGAAAAAATACCCATAAGGGCAACATATTTGAAAATACTCGGTCCTATGCTCTCATAAGGCATAGGAATATGATCTACATATGGAACGTTGCTCTCGGAAGAAGTGGAAGTGAAAAGGACAACTGATCGAAAGTTATGATCTTTCCTTCGCGCAGAAATCGAAGAACACAAAAGAGAGTGGATGGGATGCATAGCACGGCGTGGGTCCAACTGCGACCGAGGAGAAGATTATAGTTGAGTTTGGCATCAATGAATTCAACCTCAACATTAACCGTTTTCCCTTCTAACGTAATATGTAAACTGGTGAGAACACTAAGAGGGTGAGATTCCATTTCATCAAAAGCTTCTAAAGCATTTGGAGATTGATTAAGGGCTGGAGAACCAATGGATTTCCATCATGCAGAAGAAATTATGCAAATAGATGCACCCTTGTCCACGACTACTCGATGGATATTCTTTCCATTAATCCCAACTTAGATAATCAGTGCAAGCTGGTGAGGGATACGTGGGATGAAATTTTCCAAATCGAAAGTGATAAGGATGGAATCGGCGAGGTAAACCCCTCCAATAAAAGATAGAAAAGCCTTCCATTGTGATAGAAATCTTTGAAGTACTTCCAACACAGACATCACCGATGGCGCCTGAGCCAAATCCTCAACAATACTGTAATGCTGAGCGGCAAGGGCATTCGGGTTATAGTAATACTTGTAGAGTACACCTTTAGAAGGTGGTCGTATAATGGGCTTAGGACTGGGCCTTTCAATGTGAACAGGGCCAAAAGCAGGTAGGGGAGGAGGACCATCAATGATCTCTTTCTCTGCTACCTGACGCGGTTCGGTATAATATTTTGATCAGGTAGTAATAGAGATAGGTGCAAGACCATTCATCATGAAAACTTGAGAGCCAAATGGGGCAGAGGACTGAGGTTGCTCCACCATTTGATTTTACTGCGATGAGAATGGTTATTTAATAAGATTCGGAGTTCCTTGAGTGCCTTTGAGCAGTCGACTCACCTCGGCCCATCGTGCATAGTCCTTGGTGTAGTGCTCATCGTCACAAATTAGACAAGGGTACTTCGGTTTGCGTTTCGAACCATCAACAACACTAGGTTTTGAAGAATCCTGTTTTGGGGTATTGGCTTTGGCCTTACCTTTACCCTTTTTCTTGCCCTTGGAAGCTTTATCCGTCGTATTGGACTGGACGACATTCACTTCTATGGTCTTAGCAGGATTCAGAGGTGGTTGAGAAGCAACGTCAGTGGAAGAAGTGGATTTTTTCTTCGCAGGATTGGAAGAAGACATATGAGAAGTCTGAGACACGGAACTAATGATATAGTCGACAGATGGCGTCGCCGGTGCTTTGGTAGTTCCATGTCACAGAGCATCAGGCAAGAGATCATATAGTGTGCCAGATTGAGAGTACACGAGATCAAGGTACTGGGTAAGGGCAATGGCTTGTTCCTTAGTGACACATGCCCCCATAGCGATGTCTTTAGTAATCGAACTAATGAAAGAGGTACTGAACCACAGTTAGAAGTTGATCAAGAATCTCAAACTTGATCAAATGACGACGCTGCCTCCATTAATGAATATGATTAGAAATATGAGTAGCCTAATCCTGTTTCAAGGATGTGAGGAGGTGCGTCCCATTTTCGTAACGAACTGGTAACTGAAAGTGGATTAGAAAGGCCATGGCCAAAGAGTTGAAATATTGAAATACGCCACGAGAAAGCTTGATGTACCACTTTTCAGTGGCACCAGTGAGAGTCCTTTGGAAAAGACGGAGTCGAATCGAATCGTCAACCCAAGAGTTGGAGGAACACCAAAGATGGTATGTTATAACATGGGCTTGGGGGTCTCCTCTAGACTTGACTTCAAATTTGGGACAATCGCCAAGAATTTTAATCAAAACTGGAGGCCAATATGGATTATGAAGGATAGGATCATTCGTTAACCTTGACACATTGGGAAGTTCCAGTGTAGAAAGAAAAGGCAATTGTGGATTGAAAGGCATTGCAGGCCTTTTATATAGACCAGTATTTGGATTCCAACCAGGTTGGGAGAAGTTCTGACCCCAAATGTCCTGTCTCAGAGTACTTTTTCCATATGGGTTATAAGCCTGATAATTTTGCCCATACACCAGTTAAGGACAAGGATATTGATTCTGAGCAAACAACTGAGGTCCTTGAGAGTGCAAGATTCTATGATCCATAACATTTTAATTATAAATCTTCCGGGAAATCACATAAGATATTTTGGAACCAACGCGTTTCGAACTGACAACTGTAGTTCATCATCATGATAATGATGAGAAATCCTGTCTGAAAAAAATATGGATTTTGTTGTGGAATATAAGTAGTGCCTTGGGGCGGACCTTGTACCATATGGGATTGACCTTGAGGAATAAAAGGTGGGCCTTGAGGTTGCACGAGTTTCCCCTGGGGTGCAAGTTGACCCAGATGCTACGGTTGAACAGGCTATCCCTAAGGTGTAGGTTGGCCTGGCTATTGAGGTTGGACGGGCTGTCCCTGGGGTGTAGGTTGGCCTGGATGCTGAGAGCCACCATGCTATCCTTGTGGAATAGGTTGGCTTGATGGTTGAGATGAGCCAGGTTGCCCCTGAAGAGTAGGTTGGCCCATATGAGACAAGCTATATTGTCCCTGCAAACCAATTTGGTTCGGCTGAGCGGTAGATGGTTGACCTTGTTGTACAAAAGTTGGGACTTGTTGAACGTAAGAATGGTTCTGTTGCACAAAATTTTGTTCATGAGATGGATAGGTTTGCCCCTGGGGAACATAAGACACTCCCTGTTGAACATAAGTTTGACCAGTAGGACCATAGGGTTTTCCCTGTTGGATCAAAGGTTTTCCCTAAAAGGGTTGTCCTTGTGGACCATAGGATTGTCGATGTGGACCATAGGGTTGTCCCTGTTGGACCAAAGGTTGTCCCTGAAAGGGTTGTCCTTGTGGACAATAGGGTTGTCCCTGTAGGTAGGTGAAATGGTTGGGGTAAACCAATATTTGAGGTGTTTGAACATACAATGGGCCTGGCGGGTTAGGCCAGTGTAAATAGATGTGATTTCCGTGCTCATCATAATAATGCAGAGGATTGATGGGAGCTTGTAGCTGCTGAGAACCTTGAGGGAAATAATTTTGTTTCTGAATGGCCAACATGTAATGATCGTATGTCCAACCCTTTGGAATCAGATTGGAGGAGATAGGCACACTACCAGTAGGTTGATGGACTCCCGATACGTGAGGCTGTGATCCACTCACGACGGGCCCAACAGGTATCGTGGAAGAAATAGAAGTCATCCCATGAACAAAAGAAGATGGGGGTAATGAAAAAATAACACCAACATACGGTGCAGATGAAGCCACACAAACAGTGGGCTTGGTTGGGACAAACATAATGATCGTCGAAGTGATGGGAGTCGAAGGGCATGCACCCGATACAAATGACCCTTCTGAAGGAGCCGATGTACCCGACCATATCAGATTCTGATACAAATATATAGCACCAGAAATGATTTGACTAAACAAATGATAAATCAATGGGAGAGAGGAAGGTTGCAAGAAAGGTTGACTTGAGACATAAGTAAAATTATCCGGGGGGAGTTGATATTCTCCAGTAGTAAGTCTCTTCACTACTGATGGGAATCATGGCATCCATGTCAGATGAATACATGTTGTCTATGAAAAGGCGACGAGCAGTGGCAAGTAAAGCACGCATTAATGGTGATTCAAACAGTTTTGAAGCAAGCGGTTCTAAGGATAAAGGAGGATCTCCTTCTTACCCAAACCTGGCCCAAAAGTCCGAAGGTTGAAAATTGATATCAAATGGTTCCTCAAGAGGAGATCGAGTGGAAAGAGGATGAATTCTTGGAATAATAGAAAGCCAGTACCCTAATGTCCTAGAAGATTGAGATGTGTCCGAAGAAACTGTTGGAGAAGGATCTTCGATACGAGGTATTGAAGGGGACGATGACGCTGGTGGTTCCGCCACCGTGACTTTGTCTCAAAAGCAGGAGAGAAAAGAGATAAGCAATTTGAGGCTTCAATACCAACGACTAAGGAGGTATTAACGAACAAGCCAAGAAAATAAATTTAATGGCTGTGTGATCGTAGGTAATCAATTTTATGACAATGAAACAAAAATTTTCCTTTTCATATTTTAAGAGTCAAGAAAAGGGAGAAAGGTGACTCTAGTCACTTTCAAGTTGGGTGAGCTTGGAAGGACAGGTGCTTGATGATATTTTCAATTTTAGAGTCACAAAAAGATCGAAATGACTAATAAGAAAATATAAGAAAGAGGGTGTACCAATCTTCTGTGAACTGCAATATACACCTTGGTGAGAAAATGAAAGAGAAATGACCAAGGACTTAACGTACATGTAGGTAGTCTCCCCGAATGTTGTGTTCGATGTATCACGGTTATAGGGCAGCATACTCAGATTCCTATGGATAAAGGATTTAAACCTATGAGGGTCTCCCTTTATATACTCGACGGTACGGGGAGCACAAGTCCGTGCTAGTGCTGGCTGCTGCCAAATGGCGAATGACAAATACTAGGTTTAATGACACCGGAACACATCACTAGCCTAGACCTCTAAATATGAGCGTTAAGTTTCAATGCTTCCTTAGGTTGATTGAGTTCATTTTAAAGTTGATCTTGAATTAATGTTGTAATTTAAAGGCCTTACTGAATGTAATATCGAATCCATAAATGCACAACTACATGTGAAATAACATCATTCCAATTCGATGAATAACTAGCTAAAAGAGGGATAGTAGTTCACAATAAAGCAACAATCAATCAAATACAAGAAGAAATTTTCCTAAAGCATATAACACAACCAAAGAAGAAAACGAAAGGATCTTCCCTTGTTCACTAAAAGATACTAATTCAAAAGAAAACTTTTCATTTTCAAACCAAGAGAAAGAATGCAAATTTTTCTCTTTAGATGAATGAGAAGAAAAATTCACTGTTACACTAAAATACAAAATGAATACTAGTTTTGAGTCACTTGAACGAAATGATCAAAGAGAAAGAGACCAATCCAATGAAAATGTAAAACACACTCAAAACAGAGACACATTCCTTCAAAAAAGAGGACTTTCAAATCAACCCAGTGAGCAATGTGATCTATGCTTAGGGCGACAGAGGGAAAGTCAAACAAACACCAAGATGATAGTTTGACGACCCAATGACATGTAGAATCGAAATAAAAGATCAAACAATCAGTCAAAAAGCTAAAAATATAAAATACTAGATTGACTCTAACTCAATTCAGAAGGCTCAGTGAGGAGGTAGCTGATCAAGCAACATAATACACCTAGAAACCATAGGATTACGAACCAAAATGATCAGATGAGGGGAAAATAAATGAGAAGAATGAGACAAGGAAGTCAAAGCAATTCAAATAGATTAATTCAAGGGGGAAAAACCAATCCAGAGGCAAGAAACATTGGCAAAAATGAGGGAAGAAGCCTAAATCCAAACATACAGGATTCAGCGTGACTGTTCAACTGTAATCCGCGCTGAACAGGGGAAAGCACACCTTCAAAAAATGCAACAAGCGCCAATCGGTGTGACTGTTAGGGAAAAAACAATTCCAAGCTAGAAAACCATGGAAAGGATCAAAAGCCAGTGAGAAAAGGCCAAACTTAACACTCTGAGACTAAGTATGATGGATGAAAATAGTCAAACAAGAAAAACAAAGCATAAAAGCAGTAATACGACCAAAGTCAGATAGACAAGAAAAATACTAGACGAACAATGAGAGATGACAAACACTAAATTCCCCAGTATGGTTGCCAACTTGTTGAGTAGATAAATCTTCTCTGCAGATAGAGGCGATCCCTATAGCCCTAGAGTGGGTTTAGCAACAAGGGAACATGCTAGACTTTCAGACTCATAGATTATAAATGAAAAATGAGTTGGGATAGATGACCTACCTTGGTCCAACACTCTCATTGTAGCTTGCACCAGCGATACTCTAATCTTTGTCTTCACACATCGCGGTCCTTCAGTGATAATGTCAATGTACTAGCACAAAGATCAAGTGAACGGTGAAGACATACGAAACATACTTTCATTTACAACTATTCGATTGGTCAAGGAGAGTCAAACATCTTGCATATGATTAAACATGAAATTGGAACCAAAAACCAGTCATGTATTAATGATAGAGAAAATAAATTTACAAACTTAATGCCTTGAAGTTGCGGACTCCTTCAACGGGTTCAGTCGGGCGCGTCTCAAGCCTTCGTCTGGGATCAGACTTGATGAGGAAATGAGCCTAAAATCTCTCTCGACAAGGGGTTCTTCCCTGCCTTCTTCTACACACTAGCTATAGTAATGACTGTTCAGCTAGCTGAAACAATGTGAGAAGGAATTATTTACAGGAGAGGAGGTGGTGGTTTTGGATCCCTCATAAGGTGGAAGAGAGGTCTTATCCCTTTGGGGAGTTACACAATTGTAGGAAACAAGAAGCCAAATGGAGTACTTCGACGTTATTCAGTCGAACAAACCATGATGACTTTGCTCACGAAGTTGTTAGGCATGGAAACTTAATTTCTATTTAAAAAAATTTCCAAAAATATCTTGGCGCTGGTGCCCCATTGAGACAAAACGCCAATTGGCGCGGGGCCCAGTGTTAATTTCTCTATGGGCGCGAGGCCATAACTTCCTACCAGCGCCAACCCAAAATCACACCTTTTTGAGAGTCTGCTTGAGGAATGATCAACAGAGGAAATGTTATTTTCATGCTAAAGGATACACTGGAACTTATAGAAAGGTATGAAAATACACAGAAGTCACTGAAATGGTCCTCCAATGTTCGGGATGGGGATTGCAGGGACGGTGAAAAAATATATTGTAACAACTTACACGACACATGATTATGCAGGCTTAGGAGTTTACACTGGTAAATTACATGTTTATTTTTTTGTTTATATACATAACAATATTCTTTCGCATATTAGTTATTTAATTCATTGTAATTGTTTTTATCTTCATGATATCCTTTAACACGTCATGAATATAAATTATGTACAATAATATCACAAGTCTTGTAACAATAGGGTATTTTGGATGTAAATTTTGTGGACCTTATCTAAAATCTAGATGGTCCAAGGACCTACGAAAGCCAATGTATGATTTCTCCAGGGTATTCCTCCCAGAAGAACACCCTTACAGAAGAGAAGCATCCAATTTCAATGGTAAATGAGAGAGAACCCAAAGGCCTCTAGTAACGACGCCAACTGAATGGCTTAGAGAATGTGAGAGAGAGAAGGAGAAGGAGTTCATAGAAATGTTTGATTCAAATGGGGAGCCTATGTTTGATGATCTAGAATTCTTAGACACCTATGTTGAGAAATTTTCCGTTGGGATGAAAAGGAAATCTATATTTTATAACCTCCCATATTGGGAGCATCTTAAGATTACCCACTTATTAGATCCCATGCATATATTTAAAAATGTTTCATCTTCTTTATGGAGGTACATATCATCGAAAAAAAGTGACACATTAGTTGTTAAGAAAGATATTATTACTTCAAAAACTAAAAAGAAACATTGGCCAAGACGATTAGAAAGTACAGGATCGGAGGCGGGTGCTGGTCCCTCTAATTCATGGTATTTCAAAGAAGGTGATGTCCAATGGATTTTAAAAAATATGATCTTTCTTTGGAAAAGGAATTTATAATGGGTGTGAGGGTGCCATCTTCATACGGGTCTTCACTACGGCGCTGCTTCACCGTGGATGACCATTTTTCGGGGTTGAAATCGTATGATCATTTGGATCTTCTAAGAGTATGTATGATGTCAAAACATGATTTCATTATTTTTTATATTAATAAATTTTATCCCATGCAGGGATCATAAATCATAGCTAATTTTATATATTATTGCACGTGTTTATAACTTTACAGTGTCATTATCCTTTGTTCGTGCATGGGTGTGTGAAACATGAATTCCCTTAAGACCCAGGATGTGCCATATCTAAATTATCTGCATTTGTACGTTGGATCACATCAAAGGGGATTCATGTGGCTAGCATTCCATGATGGTGTCAAGAGATAGTTGAGATTTTTTCTATGTTTGAGAAGGAACTGTCGACGAGTTTCATGGACTTGTAGGTTCATCTTCTAATCCACCTAGTAGATGAGGTTGAATTAGTTAGGGTGGTTTCTTGTCATTGGATTTTCTTCTTAAAGAGGTACATGAAGAAATTGAAAGGTTTTGTTCGACAAAGGGAAAAACCTGAGGGGTCTATGGCAGAGGGGTACATATCATATGATTCTTTCTATTATTCCAGTAAGTACATCAAGCAGATCGACAACATACCAGGTGCGGTGATTTGGGACGATGAAAAGGATGAAGACAAAAGAGAAGGGGAGTTACTCCAAACGAATGGAAAAAAGCGCTTGATAAAGAGTAAGCGACTTATAATTTTTTAAATTTACATAAAGTAAATATTCATGTTGAACTTCAAAATAATGTATATTTTGATCTCTACATACTATATAATGTCTGTTTGATTTCATCAGCGAATGCAGAAATTGAAGCAATCAATAAATTCATTCTTTACAATTCCGAAGCGACACAACCGTGGGTCGCATTGTACGAACAAAAGAGGATGAAATGGGATAGTGACAGGAAAGAATTCAGATGGTTAAATGGTATAAGTGTGCCTTATCCCGACCATTTAAAAGAAAATATGCCAAAAATATGCCCCAACAATTGGGTTTCCGACCAAGTTAGAGAGAAATACGGTGCAATTGGTTGTTACCCGCGTGCTGAAGAGGATGTGCTAAACGTAGGGATTGGGTGCAACAACTCGGTAATAATCTATTTAATTTTTATGTACATTTGAAACTTAATAATACACCTTTCAAATGTAATTACATCTATATTTCATATTTTAATTCTTGGGTTATTATAAGACACATGGCACTATAATTTTTAAACTTTTTTATAGGTGCATTTGTTCCCATCTATGTGGGCATATGGACACCATTTTCACATAGAAAATGCCGATGATGGACACATCACACAAGACTGTGGAGTGGAAGTTGAGTTCGATCAATCTAGTCAATATAGCCACCGTGATCAAAACCTAGTATGACGGAGATTAGGTTATGTCAGAAAGATACAAGAGATCATTGAAGTGGAATTATCTTCTTTCCAATGTGTTATTTTTAGGTGCAAGTGGTGGGACACCTTTGATCAGAATAATGTAAAGGAATATCGCGATAGTAGGCTGATGTGTATCAACTCTAGAAAGATGTGGGATGAAGCTAAGGAGCCCTATGTTTTCCCGAAACACTACAATCACGTGTTTTTTTACCCAGATGTGTTCGATAAGGATTGGTGGTTCATATTGAGACATGACCCTAGGTCAAAACATATGTTTGAGAACAATAGTTTTATCATGCCATGCGAGCTGGAAGATAATGAGGGTGATCATGAGAACTGAAAGTGATATGGTTCATGTATTATTTCATCAATATTTATACTTTTTAAGATGGGTTTTTATAAATAAGAGGACTTAAATACCTTATAACTTATAAGCTGACTCATTTTTTCGAAACATTATTACATGTATTTTGAATTCATTGGTAATTTGCATCATGTTAATGTCAAAATCAATATTTCACTTGATAATTTGCAATTATGTTGATCTAAAAGACATTGACGTACTGTATAAAGTTCTTTTTTTGTATATAAGATCATAATAAAATAATGATAATTCTAAAGTACATGAATTTATTTGCATTATTTTCTAAACTTTATTATGTTAAAAAAATTCATATTATTCTAGATTTATTATTTTACAATTATTTAAAATTTTACAAAATTACAAATTTAAAATTTTTAATAAAATCATTTCACATTAATACAATTAAATTTGTTACAAATATTTTACATACAATTACAATTAAAATTAAAATTACAATTACAATTACAACTAGAATTAGATTTAGATTTAGAATTAGAATTAAAATTTAACAATTTCACATACAATTACAATTACAATTTTAGAATTTTACATACAATTACAATTTTACAATTACAATCATTTCACGGTAATACAATTAAAATTTTGCAAATATTTTACATACAATTATAATTACAATTTCACAATTTCACGTACAATTACAATTACAATTTTAAAATTTTACATACAATTACAATTACAATTTTAGAATTGGTGAGGAAAAATATGGAGAGCGCGGGCGATTTTTCCTTTGACCTAGGGTTTCTAGCGACCATCGCTGCCGCCGCAGGCCGGCACTCAGCTTTCTGGGGGAGCTTCAATGGATCTGAGCTCAGGGCTTCCACTGCCGTCCTTCGCGGTGATGTCTCTGTGGGGTGTGGGAACCTGTTTATTTCATTGCGCGGCCTGGCGAAGGAAGGGTCGATTTTTGGGGCTTGGAGGAGCTTCCCCACGACGGCTGGTACTTGGGTCCCCTGCAGACCCTACTGGCGGATTGAGCACTCGTTCTGGTTTGCCCACTTGAACGATGCTTCTTTGTCACTGATTGTTGGGTGGTCTGGTTTGCGTGGTATCCTCACGCCGACGACTGAGCTGTGCG